>JAOYMZ010000338.1:0-10193 GCA_025802335.1 Pinguicula primuliflora | reverse complement strand
CTAATTAGTTTAGTGACATCATTTCAAATTATGTTATGTTATCTCATATTATATTTTAATTTTTATATGAAAAAATTGTTTATTAAAAAATATTATAAAAAAATTTGGACCGTAACTTTTTGAATATTTAGCTCGAACTCAATTTTTGGCCCTTGGCTATAAACATCATTTGTTTCCTATAATGTGGCACCTTGAGAGGGGTTGTGTTGTGTGCACATTTGGTCTGGGCCAAAATGGGCTGTGGAGAGCCCAAATATCAACCCAAATCCCAAATCCCAAATCCCAAATCCAGCGGGTTTAGTTAATAATTAATTTATAATACACTCTGGCAATTGACTTGAAGAAATCCTAAATCCTTTTTAAAAAAAAGAAAAAAAAAAGAGACTATATCATTCTAAGTTTCGTTTGAAGGTAAGGGATTGACAATTTAGATGCTTTGCACCAAACTTTTCTCATTTATAAAATTTCTCTTTGAATTAAAAAAAATTGACTTGAAGAAATCCTCATATTGGCAGACGACATAATTCCGAAATAATCCTCGGCCCTTCTGTGCTATAAGGCCAAAATCTTCAATTTTCTGGCTCTTGATACGGTAGTTGAAGGATGGAAACTGGGCATGACACAAACAAAGTTCATTCAATCGCGTAACTTGAACTCTTATTCAAACAACAAACATAAATAGACTAAATCCCAATCAAAAATCCCAACAAAACTAATTTCCATAGTTCGATTTGGGAACCTGGCCATCTGACGGAGGTCGACCTCTAAGGTTTCCCTCTGTTTGATTTTCAAAATCAGGCCACATCCTTGTTTTCCGTTCAACACAGAGATTGAACAATCCAGTGAAGAGAAGAATTAGGAGAACAAAACAAATAAAAATAATCGGACGAATAATCTATATATAAAGAGATGATAACTCACTCACCGATTTGAATCGTGGAGGGACGGGGGTTGACTGTAAAAGAAAAGCATCACCGCCAAGGGGTCCTCTATTTTAATACATAGATGATTATTGGATGATAAACTAAAAATAACAAAAATAAGTAGGAAAGGAATTTCAAATAGAAATTAAAACCACCATAGTGTCTCATGATTTAATACAAATACAAATACAAATGTCCCCTTCTTATTCGGATAATTTAGTAAGTACAAGTAGTTATTTTATACTTTTAGGAGATCATATACTCCTTAAAAGTGGACACACGGAACCATATTGCAATCGAGGGGACATCATCCATAAAAGAAAAATAAAACTGGTGATGGATAGATTGTGGATGGTGATGGAACTACTGCAGTCGGGGATGGAGTGAGTGCGGTAGGTGGTGGAGGACTGCAGCTGGTGATGTAGCCGTTTATGGAACGACTATGGCCGCCCTCTCTTGTATATTAGCAAAAATTGCTTCAACTATATTGTCGTTAACCGCAAAATTTAACTGAAGATGATTGTTGGGGGCTTGGCTTAGAACAACGCTAAGACTAGGAGCAACCCCAACAACAATGCCCACACTTAAAAGTAGAAGTAAAGTGAAGAGAAAAGTGGATTGAAGGGCCATATTTTGAATATAATGAATGAGAAGAGTTGTATTGTGGTTGTTTATATAGATGAGTGAATCCCTGAATGTTGCATTGTATAATACACTCTAAAGAATTGTCAAAAAAAATAATACACTCTAAAGTATGACTTTTCATTTAACTCTTGCAAACTCCCTTTTTTACCAAAGCAAAATAGATTGTATTAATTTAAGGAGTGTATATAATTACAAATCCCAAATTTTCCACCAGTTCTTACGAATATGGGAATAGGCCTAGGCCAGTCCTGCAAGTTTTGGTAAACATTAAATTACACGAATTCAAGAGAAATGCTAGAGCTAACTCCAGCCAAAAAAGTGAAATTAATTACAAAAATTAAAATTAAGATCGATTTCGGAATTTTCGTGTCAATACATTTAGGAATCGGTCATAAATTTTCATATTTGTCCTCATAACACATCGTTTAAAGTTAGAGTTAGGTTTGTTGCTCTTTTTTTTTGTACGCAATTATGTTTTATTGATTTTCAAAAAAGTTGATTTACAAATTTACAGTTTTGCCCTCCCAGTTGGGCACTAATCTCTGCCAATTTCTCAGCCTGTATCGCTATTTGTTCTCGGCGCGACTGGTGGCATTTTGAATTCATCTTTCCATCTTGTAAATCCTTCATTTCTGGTATTTTGATCCATGAATTGAGTTCTTCTTTGTACTCTTGCGTTGATCCACGACCAAGTAAGTGATTGTATCCTCCGTTTCGATTCCTCAGTCGATCGAATCTTTCCTTCGAAATGTTTCTAATTTCTGCTCAGCCATATCTCACAGCATGTGGCGATCCATATTGATTTCCAGCAATTGGCTTCGATTGATTCAGGTTTACATCGCGTATGATCCTTGAGTGTCATTGGTGGACTATCAGTGTTGATTTTTGTCCAATTGTGCACCTTTTTCCAAATTTCTTTCGTGTTCTCGCACGTGTTGAATAGATGTTCTTCATTCTCAGGTTCTTCGTTGCAGATGTAGCATTTGATTTGTTGCTCTGGGTGGATAATGCCTCTTCTCTGTAGATTCTGTTGCGTTGGTAGTTTTCCTTGCTGCATTTTCCAAATTAAAATTTGTGTACTTTTCGGAACTATGGCACATCTTGCACTGCAGAGCTCTTGTTTTTCAGTCTCTGTCCAAGCTGCTTCTTTCAGGCTCATCAAGTAGTCGTAAGCTTGTTTGATAGTGTATCCCTGTTTTCCATTTATTTGCAGTAGCCATGCATCATATGTTGCTTGTTGCAATGTGGCATGAGATAATAGTGTTAACATTTCTTATTTGCTTTGCTCTTCCAGCTCGTCCATATCTCTTATCCATTCCCATTCATGCCACGTCCATTGGCTGTTAAACCAGGATCCTAGGTCCTCTATTCTTGCTCTTTTGTGTTTGGTCTTCCTGCAGAGCCTGGGATAGATTGCTGCCATTGCTTGATCTCCAATCCAGATATCCTCCCAAAACAGTACGCTATTGCCTCTTCCTGCATTTAACTTCCATAGGTTTTGATGCCAGGGCAAAGATAGTATTCTGGTCGTTTCTTGCCACCAAGTTGAGGGCTTGTATTTCTTTTTTCTTTTGTTGGATCTCCCTTCTTCTTGTTGCTTTATCTCTCGCAGTTTCCCAATCTTTAGGCCTTCCTCTGTACCATATCTTGATCTTATGATTGTCTTCCATAGAGGGCTGTCTTCCTCCATGATCCTTGAGCTCCATTTGCCGATCATAGCATGATTGAACTCTTCCAGATTCTTTATTCCTAGACCACCTGCACATAGAGGTAAAGTTATTTTTTCCCACTTAACCCAATGAGTTTTTTTGGTGTTTTGTCTCACATTCCAGAATTTTTTTTTTTTTGAATTCTCTCAAGGGTTTTTATAATGGTCCTAGGAGCTCGATATAGAGTGAAATAGTAACACGACAAGCTTGATAGAACAGCCTTAATGAGGACAGTTCTTCCTCCAACCGAGATTGAGTTGTTATTCCATCTGTCTAACCGTCTCTGGAATCTATCAACAATAGGTTGCCACATTTTTTTCCTCCTGGGATTATCTCCGACTAGCATCCCTAAATAGATAATTGGGAGTGTTGCTGTTGGACAGTTTAGGTAGGTCGCCATGTCCTTTTTCTCTTGGGAGTTCATGTTCATCCCAATGAAGCTGCACTTGCTGTAGTTTATTTTTAATCCAGTGACAATTTCGAAATTCCTTAGAATGGCTTTGATGCATTTCACATTTCTCCAGTTTCCTCTTCCAAACAATATTTGTGTCATCCGCAAATTGTAGGTGTAATAGCTTCACCTCTTCATTTCCCAAAACTAGGGGATCATATTTCTCCAGTGCCACAGCTCTACTCATCAGCAAGAATAAGCCTTCAGCTACTAATAGAAATAGGAAAGGGGACATGAGGTCACCCTGTCTTAAGCCTCGACTTTCAGACAACTCTCTTATTGGACTGCCATTCACCAATATGGAAGTGGTTGCTGATGATAGACATTCTGCTATCCAGTTCCTGAATTTCTGAGGGAATCCCACTTTTTTTTGCCATGTCAAGTAGGTATCTCCAGTTAACCATGTCATTTGCTTTCCAGAAATCCAGTTTTAGAATGAAGGCAGCTTCCTTTCTGCTTTTTATTTCTTCTACTGCTTCATTTGTCACAATCACCCCATCCACTATCTGTCGTTTGCCAATATATGCAATTTGGGTTGGTGAGATTACCTCATTCAGCACTCTGCTCATTCTTCCCGCGAGTACCTTCACCACTATCTTGTACATGACTCCTATCAATGTGACTGGTCTGTAGTCGCTAGCCCGAAGTGGTGTATCTTTTTTTGCAAACAGCACTATGTGAGATGTGTTTGCTCCTTTTGCAATTTTTCCGATGATGTAGAAGTCTTCAAACAGTTCTACTAGATCTTTCTCTAGAATTTACATGAAGTGTTTCACAAAGTTGAAGTTCAATCCATCCGGGCCTGAGATTTTTCTTCCATCGCACTGCTGTATGGCTGATATTATTTCTTGTCTGGTTATTGGACTGATGAGCATGTCTGCCGACTGTTGGTTTATTTTCCTTGCTTCTAATCCGTCCAGTTTAGGCCTCTCCAGTTTTCTTTCACGTAACCTTTCCTCAAAATGTTTTTGGAGGCTTTCTTTTACTTCACTGACTTCTGTCTTCCAAGTTCCTTTGTCCCAAATCCCAGTTATTCTGTTGGCAGCTCTCCTCCCATTTATTTTCCTGTGAAAATAAGCTGTGTTTAAAATTATTTCAGCCATTGTTCTCTGAATTTTTGTCTGAGATTTTCTTCCTCCTGGTTTTGTAAGGTCTGTATCTGGTCTTTGATTTCAAATAGAAAACTCTCATGGGGTGTCCATTCAGTGTATCCTTCAACCATCGTTTCTATTTCATTTCTTAGACTATGTAGCTGAGCTAGTTTTCCTTCATTTTTGCTTTTTCTCTCCTAGTTCTAGCTCCTGATATCGTGTCTAAGTCTCTTTATTTTTTCCTTTGTTGTGTAACTTTTGTTTCCTTGTATCCACTCTCTTTCCCAGTTGTCCTTAACTAATTTATTGTAGTCCTCCATTTTGATCCAACTGTCCAAAACACGCACTGGTTTTGGACCCCAGTCTGTAGTCTCTTTTGTTAGCTTCACTGGAATGTGGTCTGAGTCTTCCTTATCAAGTCCTGTTTGCGTCCACATTGCCTTGCATTCCAGCCAGATGTTATTTGGTAGAATCCTGTCTATTCTGCTGATTGCTCGTAGGGATGTCAAGTGTCAAGTGTATCTCCTTCTCATCAGTGGTAAATCAGTTAGGCTCATCTCTTCAACAAAAGCTTCGAAAAGCTGTATTTCTCTGCCGTAGCTTTGGCTATTGCTTCCTTTCTTTCATTCCTGTTGATATTGCATTGAAATCACCCATGATCACCCTCTTCTCACTTTCTTTTCCTCTGTACTTTTCCTTTATATACTCCCATTGTTCAACTTTGGCATCTAACTCCGCATGACCATGTATATTTACCATGTTTTAGATTCCATTGTCTCCTATTATCCTACCTGCTACACCAAGTACTCCATTGTAACTCCACATGGTTTCTTTTTTGAACGCTGTCACGTTCCAAATACATAGTAGGCCTCCCGCTGATCCTTCTGACCCTGGGTAGGCCCAGTCCATGTCATCACTATACCACATGCTTCTTGCAAATTGTTCATCAATCGTGTCTCTTTTTGTCTCTTGAATCGCTGCAAAATCTATTTTATTCCTTTGTAACACTTATTTAATTCTCCTCCTTTTTCCTTCTCCTCCTAGCTCTCTGGCGTTATAGGTTAGTAGCTGCATCTAGGAAACCGTATGGTTTACTTCCTGTTCTGCCTCTGCAGCTCTAGTTCTTTCTATCTTCAATGCATCTGCTATTTCGAGTTCCACTAGTTCCTGCACTGTTTCTGATTCCTTTTGGTCAAACTTCACTCCCAGCTCTTTTTCGGCTTCATAAATTTTGCCCGCTTCCTCAATCATGAATCTCATATTGATGGCTATAATGTTACTATCATTTAATGATATATCTGTTTCTGAAGGATCCCCATCTGCACTGGCACAGACCATTCCTTCTGCATTGATGCTTTTTTTCCTAGTTCCTTTTTTTCTTATCATGTCATCCGTTGTCTCTTTCCACTCTGTTCTGATCTCATTGTTGAGGTTGTGCTGTTTTGTTGTTTTTCTCATGACACTCAGTTTCCTTCTGCGCTTACTGCATTCACCTGCCTCCTTTTTGTTGTATTTTGCTTGAAGTTGTTCGCAGGTTTCTGGGATTACTTCTTCCTCTACTCCCACCATCTATGAGCCATTTTCTCCATTTTCATCATGTTCCTTGTTTCCATCCAACCTGTCTTTTCCTGTTTGCCTTTTATTTTCTACTTCTGTTCCAGTCCGAGCCCTTGTTTCCTTGTCATCTATTTCCATCATATTCTGAGGCTCTAAATGTACTCCTTCATTTGATTGCATATCCTCTTTGCCTGACTATACGATTTCTGCTAATTTCTGCTGCCCGATTTCCAGAATTTTCCTAGCTTCATTGCCTATGGGGTTTCTAAGTCCTTATCCGCTTCACTTATTTCATTGTCTGTCTCTTTGTCACCATCAGACGATTCTGCCTCTTTTGTCTCCTTCACACTTTTTTTTCCTGGATTCCACTTCCATTGGGCTTGTTCTTGATTGGGCTGATGGTGAAACTCGGCTGTTCTTTGCTTTTCCACACTTTTTGTTTTTTCCATTTTTCCTTTTCACAGTTTCACACTGCTCCTCAATCTCTTTGACTTCTCCCTCTTCCCATTTTTCCTTGTCCTGGTTTTTCTGATACGCTGATAAGAGGTCATTCTCAGATTCGTCTTTGATGCTGCTTATCAATTCATCTTCTGTCTGATAATTTGCCATAGCGTTTACCTGTTTGATCTTTTCATCCACTTCCATTATGGTTACCTCATACTTGATACCATCTATCCTGACCCACAATTTTCCAGTGACTGGTTTGTGAATTCCAGTTCTGATTTTCATCTGAGCTGCCTCTAAATGTGTTTTGTCCAGAGTTGTTTGATCTATAAAGACCACCGTTCCCAATTTCTTTCCCACAGATTCTAAGATTTCCTGCGTCCAGCATGGATAGGGGATGCCATAAATTTTGATGTTTCTGAACCTGTATTTGTTCATGGGCCTAGCTGTCCATTCAGTTATGTCAAACACTCACTTTTCCAACCACTCTTTGTCAACTGTTGTTAGATCCAGTAACTGCTTTCCATCCATTTCATCCCATATTAGAATTCTGCTGTCTCCTACTGAACTTACTTTCAGGTTTCCATATCCTCCTTTCCTCAGTTCCATTCTGAAGTTAATCTCACTTTCCTTGTCCCTCAGTCTACTGTATTTCAACCATTTTGTATCCTTAGCAGTGGTTTTCATGTTCAGATCAGGGTCATCCCTTTTCACTAGAATCTGGTATCCATCAATCCAATCTTTTGGCGCCTCTGCCATCTTCCCATTTCCTGGGTTACCTTCTCCTGTTGCCTTACTTTCGTTGTTCCTTTCCATCAAAATATCCCTGTATGACCTATCTGTCCACTTGCTTGCCCCGTTGATGTTGTACACATTTGGTTTTCTAGGTACCTGATTATCATTCAAATTTCTTGCAGGTTCTGATTTCTCATACCGAGCCACATTCGCTCTCAGTCTGTAGTTTCCTACCCAAATACTGTTTAGTGCTGCCAACACATCCTCTTTGTTTCCGGCCAGCTTGTATCTTGCAAACCCAAATGGTAATCCTACCACAGATTTTTTCCTTGCTAACGTGAAGTCTATCAACTGGCCTTGTTCTTCCAGAATCTCTTCCATCTTCACAGGGTGGAAGTCTGCCGGGAAATTGGTGACGAAAAATGAGATTCCGTCAGTGCTTCCTTTGTTGGATTCCAGGTTATTTTCCTTCTCTGACTCATTGTTACTCTCCTAACTAACCTTGTTCAGATCCTCGCCCGCCGTGTTACTCTACCGGTATATCAGCTGGGTGTTTTTGGAGATGTTCCTACTTTGCTCTAACGGGTTCTCTATGATTTTCCCTTTCAGAAGCTCGCGTCTAATCCTATACGACCGCCAGGGAGCTACGGTCTGGTTGGGGGCCATCTTACCGGAGTTTTGTGGGTGTTGGCTATGCGTGAGTGATGCTTTTTGTGGAGTTTCTCCTTTCGGTAACGCCTAAGGCGATGCCAGAAGGTGGATGTCGCCGCTAAATCGTAGAGCTATTCAACCATGGTGGTTGGACGCCCTTCCATTTAATAGGTTTGTTGCTCTTAAAATGCTTATTTCATAGAGTTTTAGTTTATTTAACGTCGAAGCCGCCAAAACTAAAATCTAATCTCGATTCCTTAAAGATTTCAACGCGAGCATTCCAAAATTATTGATGAATTTTTTTCGACGATCCGAAGCCGGCAAAAAGTAGGATTTTGCCCACACTTACCGAATTCATGTAGATAAGTGTAGCAAAACCCTGAATTCAATCCTATGACAAATGTTTGTTTGACCCTCTAATACATTCAACTTTTTTTTCTCTAATCCATTCAACGATCGTGTATCTTTGCGGCAAATTTTGATTTCTGCCCAACTCCCATAGGTGCCTTTGTATTCTGTATAAATTAGACGTTTATGGGTGAGTGGCACTTCTCGAAAAAATTAGGTCATAAAAAAGTCAATAAAAAGATGTTATGCAGGAAAGTATTATTGAATTTTTTTAGCAAATCAAAGTATTATGGAATTAATGATGTCATCGACTAACTCTTACAAACTTGTAGAACTGGCAAAATAGATAGCTAAAAGAAATAGTATAAGAAATGAAAAAACAAGTTTTTAGTACGTGTAGGTGAAAGAAAGTTAATAAAAATTGGTGTCTAGTAGCTCAAGTGGTGAATTCACCCCACAATTTGGAGGTTTATGGATCAATATCTTAGAGAACCACTTCTCCAATAAAATTGGCCAGCAAGAAAAGTCAATAGTAGATATAAGAAAGTCTTATTGAATTAATGAAGTTATTGGCTAATAAATAGCCCTTACAAGTTACAAACGTGTAGAACTGTCAAAAATTTAGCTATAAGAAATAGTACAATAAATGAGAACGCAAATTTGTAATATATGTTGGCGAAAGAAAGTCAATAAAAATAGATTCCTAGTTGCTGAGCTCACCTCATAAATCGAAGTTCTAGTGGTGAATATCTTGGAAAAACACTTCTCCAAATAAATTGCCTTACAAAAAAAGTCAATAAAAGGACTTATATAGTATATGGAGATGCAAGAAGGTCTTATAGAATTAATGAGGTTATCATCTAATAAATATACTTATAAGCTCGTTGAACTGACAAAATACATAGTTATAAGAAATAGTACAAGAAATGAAAACACATTGTTGTAATATATGCGGTTGAGAAAGTCAATAAAATTGATTCTTGCTAGCTCAAGTGGTGAGCCCACCTCTATATTTGAAGTTTTAGGGATCAATAATTTGGAGTACTTCACTAAAAAAATTGTTTTATAAGAAAACAATACTAGTATACATAGATGAAAGAAAGTTATATTGAATTAATAATCATTGGTTAATAAATAGTAGGGTTAGCAATGGGTCCGGTCGGGTATTGACAACCCAAACCCGATCCGACAGGCTTAGGTCTGGACCCAGATCCGATCCCTACCCGTGAGTTCCGGGTCAAGTCTGGTCCGGGTCGGGTCATTTTAAAAAATAAAGAATGAATAGAATTTCTCAAAAATTGATTATTTTTGTAGAACAAGATAAATAATAACATAAAACAAGCTTTTTTTTTTACCCCAAAAAATTCATTTCTCTATTGATAATAGAAAATTCGAGTACAGAGTTTATGTTTCCTTCCTCTCTACCCTATTCTATTCTCGGTGCTAGTAGGAAGTTTGCACTTCATGCTTCCTCCATTGCTTATAGTTGATCTTCCTTGTGTGGAGTTGCTGCTTTATGGTTTTGTCTTCGGATTAGAGATCCTTTTGTTGGCTACTTCCTCCCCGCTGGTTGAACCTATGTGCAAACGAACCTAAGGATTGTAACCTACTACCCTTTAGGAGCCTAGAGCCTATACAT
>JAOYMZ010000337.1:0-10194 GCA_025802335.1 Pinguicula primuliflora | reverse complement strand
TTCCCACCGGTGGCTAATGAAGCATTATCCATTACTCATATGCTTTTTTCTCATTTGTTTGTTTTATCTTACCAGGACTCTTTGCTTAACTATAGCTTTTTATAGTTAAGCATATTACTCATCAGACGAGTTTTTTGTACATACTGCAAGTTTTTTTTCCATTATAGGATAGCACTTCGTCTCTCATTGATTTTTCCATTCGATTGGAGGATGCAACGTTCCATATGATTGTAAAGTGTTGTCTGGGATTTTCGTTGAAAAGTTCCATGTGATTGCAACGTTACTTCCTTTGTTTCAGTAGTTTTAATATCGGAAGGTAGATTAGCTTTTATTTCTGACATATGCCTTTCTTAGAAACTATATTTGTTATACATTATTACAAATGCTTCTGATTCAGGTGTTCCATCTCTTACTATATTCTGTTTATGTTCACGGAATACGTGTAACCCAATATTATATTCATGTCATCATTTCCTTTTTACAGGATGTCATTCGTACCAGTGGCTGTAGCCACGGGCATTACACTAGTATATAAATACACGAACCCATCTTCCACGAAACAGTACTTGGCAAGTTGGTGAATATTTCATGACGATTGCAATATTCTGAAATATATATAAGTGTGTACAAGAATAATAAAATGTGAGTTGTGGGAAAAATTGATTTCACATGGCATTAGATGCCCTTCGTATATATTACTGACTTGCTGCCCGTCAACAGACATTGTCAGCCGGAACTGACAAGATATTTGAGTGATGCTTAAAACACTTTTCGGTACAATCATTTTAGTTCGGTACGGTATATTCGATACCAGAAAAAACTCCCTTACCACGTCCTGAGGGCTGCTATACCGGACCAAAAATAGGTAAGAAAATCCCAAGAAAAACAGATGGCACCATATAATTGGGCACTGAATTTTTAACACTTTTGGGCAGACCAGTGATAAATCGCCACCTAAATTTCTTATAGTTTTGGTGTGTTAATTTTCTTGGGGTAAAGTATTTTCCCCACGTCCTACACTTTATAAACAAACACAGTAGCAAAAATGGAGCAGACACATCAAAATGGTAACAGTAGATCATCATCATCATCAGTTACTCACAAGAAAATGTTCTTACACACAGAGTAGCCGGACTGAGCAGAGATAATGGCTTCAAGAATACATTGCATCTGCTTCTGCGTATTGATTATAAGTCAACGAACCCATCTTCCACCAAACATTACTTAGCAAGTTGGCCCTGAAGAAACACTATTATTTTAATAAGATAAAATATAATACTCAAAACCACTTGAATTCCCTAACACGGTTACATCATACATGCTAAAAGAGACGGAAGTAAAAAATGGCAAGATATTTGTTATATTTATTGATGTTGCCGGAGTTTGACTTTATCCAGATTTCATATGGGACGAACACACACATGCTGTACCAAATTGAAGAATCAAAGTTTGAAGATTAATAAAGTTGCAAATAGCTGAAAGCCAGATACCAAATTGCAAAATTGACAAGGAACCTCATCCCCCATTGCAATATTCTCATCCAATATTCACAGCAACTGGCACCCCTTCAAATCCAGTGGCGATGGGTAATGATTTGACACTTTGAAGAAACATCTCTTGAACTTGTTCGATGCACATCTCTCTTACAACATCATCGAGAGTGCAAGTTCTGGAAAGGCCATTCCACCGTTTTTGGCTGGTAGAAGTGAGGTTTCTCTGATGAGATGAGATCCTCTAAGCATTTGTCACCAATATCATCGAGTTTTTTGTATAACTGTTCTGTTGCCTAGAGAAACCCCTCAGGCTGCAAACAGCCAGGTCAGTTTGGAGACAGGGATCTTATAGTTTCGAGTCTGGTCGATCCTCGTCTTATAACCGCGCAGAACATCCGCAACCTCAGCCGGGGAGAAATCCGTGCGGTGGATTGAGTGATCCGGCGACTCAATCACCACATCATGAAACCCAAACCCGGCCACCGCCGTCGCCACCTGTCCACCGCATTCGCTGACCCGATGTCCAAATCGCGGCTGAGAGCAGGGAGTAGGTTCTCGATCACCCAAATCCGCCAATCGGAAGTAGATCCTGGCGGGAAGCGAAAAATCTCCGGCGCGCACTCATGCTCGTGTCCGGCGCAGAATGGCATTCCTTCTGGTTTTGACCGTTAGGTCTGTGATCGATTTTCGATTTGAAATCCGACGGTCGGCGAGCTCTGGCCGGGGAGAAAATCACCCACCGGTTGTGGACTGCGTCTTTCTAGCTAGCCAATTCAAGAGGGCATGCATTATGTCTTCACGAAAAATTCCAGCTCCCATCCACATTCATCAGACGCATCTGCTAATGCAAGAGCTGCATAATCGCACGGATTGCTTGTTGTCGGATTAATTGGCATTTTCGAAAATTAACATTTTATTTTTAATTTATTTTTATTATTCTTTTGATTAAAAAAACATTTGATGAAAATAAATAAAATAATAGACAATCTTAATAATTTATAATCATCAACGGGTAGAATACTTTTTCATTTATTATCTCCAGCGGGGAATAAATTTAGTGTTTAAAAGTCATGAATGGTGGCGTCGCAGTCTTAACCTATTCAGTTATCGCCCTTGACATGATCACCTCCGACTTTATTGTTGTTTCATTTATCGACTTCTGTGTCAGCGTTAGAGGTCACCATATGGGTCGGGTTAAATGGATCCGATCCAGTCCACTTGTCAAAATGGTTAGCCTGATCCGTAAAAAATATGGATTGAGCTAGCCCGACACATTACAAAACGGGCAGGTTAACCTATTTTTTATTGTGTGCAAGACTGAGTTAAGTTTTATAGCCCACTTAACCGACCTGACACGCCTGTTTTTTAATTAATAATATTTAATAATTATTTTATATATCTAATTTTATTTAAAAAAATTGAATGTGCCCTAGCAGATTTATTTACAAAGTCATTTCCAAAAACTATATTTCAAAATATTATATCAAGTATTGTGGTATGAGATGTCTCAAAGATGTCTGAAACATATTTTTGAGGGAGAGAAACAATGCGCAGTTGTACACTTTTTCCTTCGCTTATGATTTTTTTCCCACAGGATTTTTCCTATGCAAGGTTTTAACGAGGCAACTTTGGCATACTCTTGAATCTCGAAGAATTCAATAAGAGGACCATGAAAAATCCTTACTTACGAAATTACAAAAGTATATATTCCTAAAACTAGTTCAATCAAGAGGGAGTGTTATAGATATTGTGATTGGAACAGTTTAGTAAGAATAAGATTTCTGTAACTGTCGGTCCTTACCTCAATATAAAAGAGACACTACAGAGAATAAGACTTACGATTCTTCACAATCAGTCTAATTTTCTACCTTTTCTTTCTTGCAGAATTCTTGAGATTTATCGTGGGATGCGGCCGTTTTCAATTCTCAGGGGAGGCAAAAGCCCCAGATGAATCTGATCCTGGTTACTCCAGTTGGAGAGAATAGGATTCACAGGTGTTTGGATGGATCACGAGATCTATGGAGAGAAAATTAGTGCAGAAATATGCACATTATCCGAATTCTTATGAGCTTTGGAGGATTCTCAAGAGAACATTCACCATGAGGGAGGACAATCTCCAAATTTACGACTTAATCACTAAAGTAGATCGGCTCAAGCAAGGACTGGCTACAATTGAAGATTTCTATGGGCAATGTTCGTCTTAATGGCTCGAAACTGATCAGAGATAGCCCAATCCAATGGAAATCGTCAACGACATCGAAATATTTAACTGGATTTAGGATGAACACCGGTTGTTCAGATTCCTTGCCAGACTAAATGATTACTATGAGCCAATCATCTAGGATTTGCTGAAACTCAACCCTTTGCCCTCAGTAGAAGTCGCTTATGCGACGGTTCGGCGAGAAGTAGCCCAAAAAGTCATAATGCATTCCAGGGTGGCCTCCGATTCACCAAACCCATCATCGGGCATCGGAGCAGGACTTGCTGTCCGAGAAAATAAGGGCCAATTTCACGACCAGGAGCCAGAAATTCACAGTTGTGACACCCATGGTCAAGCGGACAGAGATCAAAAGGCCGAGGATCGGTGAATTCATCATCTCGCTGGAAAAATGTCTGTTGTGAACATTGCAATATACTCGGACACATAAAGGCAAAATGTTACTGATTTAATGGCAACCCACTGAAGGGACGAGGAAGAGCAGCAATTGTCGATGGGAGAGCCTGATGGAGTCACCAGTGACATCCCCGTCACGAACCTAGGGTTCGGCGGCGCTGAAGGAATGAGTAATGTCGCGACCTGAGAAGAGGTAAATGAGGATCAAGCACTTTCTGGACTAGGTAAAGACGATGTATATGTTCTAGAAAAATTACGAGTTTGTCCTCCAATTATATCTCGTGCTCGATTTTTCCATGACGGTATGTTTGGTCATTCTGTTAATGCTGATCATTTGCAATTAAATGTGTCCGGGCCGTGTGATATTGGACCATCAGATTGTGTATCTGGGTTTCTACCTGCAGAATGTGACAATAAACAGAAATCAGGTGATGGGCTATATTCATGTTCTGGGCCAGAAGTGTATATTGGGTCCGTGAATATTGCTAAACGGCCAGAAAATGAAAACAAATAGACAGTGGATATTCGATTGTGGTGCTACCGATACGTTTACCTACAATCTATCGGATATTACACTTATGTAGGGTTCGAAAAAGAAAGTTGTTCAGACGGCCAGTGGTAAATTTGCTCCTGTCAAAGGGGTCGGGGTTACTGATAATTCTCCATCTATCAGACTGTCTAATTGTTTATGTGTCTTTTCTATCTTATAAGTTGCTGTCTATTAGCCACGTTTCTCGAGAACTTAATTGCGTGGTCGTGATGTTTTCATTTTCTGTGTGTTATAGGATATCCATTCGAGGAGGATAATTGGGCGTGACACTGAGAGGAATGACTTGTACTATGTTGACGAAGTAGACTCGATGCCGGGAAGGACACTCTTGACTCATAATTCACCCAAACTCAAAGTTAGTTGTGGGACCGACGTCTTGGTCATCTATCCCATAAATATCTTCGCTGGTTATTCCTCAAGCCTCTAGTACTCTTTCGAACTGTGAAACATGTATTTTGGCTAAGAGTCATAGACAGTCATTCCCGCTTTCAAATACTCGTGTTCCGCGTATTTTTTCGTTAGTTCATTCTGATGTTTGGGGCCCTTCTCCTTCAGTTGGGGGAAAGGAATTTTGACTATTTATCTGGTTTATTGATGATTGCTCTAGGATGACTTGGGTGTATTGTCTTCTTTATAAATCTGAGGTATTTGATACTTTTTCCCAGTTTTACCGCATGATTTCTACTCAGTTTCAAAACAAAGTCAAATCCTTCGATCAGATAATGTGGGAAATTGGTAACCAACAAATGAGAGATTTTTGCTCTTAGAGTAGGATGCTACACCAAACAACTTATTCTTATACCCCTCAATAAAATAGTGTAGTAGAAAGAAAAAATCGTTTTTTGCATGAAAATACTCGGGCTCTTATGTTTGAATCCAAAGTCCCAATAAGTTTTTGGCCTGAAGCTGTTTCCACCGCCACTTACTTGCAAATCGACTTTCCATTCAAGTTTTAAATTTTCGTACACCTATACAGGTTTTATCTAAACATTCTCAAGTACCCCCACCCTTAACTATAACTCCAAGAGTTTTTGGTTACTATGTGTATGTTCATGTTCCAAAGGTAAATCGATCCAAGTTTGATCATTGTGCAGAAAAATGTAAATTTGTGGGATATGGGATGTCCCAAAAGCGGTATAGGTGTTATAATCCTATTACCCGTCGTATGTTTGTCATTATGGACTGTGACTTTGTTGAAAGTGAGTATTTTTATCATATACCTATCTAATCAAGGAGTCAGGACGAGACAAGTGAGACGAATGACATCCTTGATTGGTTGAGCCCTTCCTCCAGGGAGTCGCCACAATCCACGGTGGTGCCTCACGCATCATCGCCCTTATCAACCGCTTTACTTCCACCCACATCATCTCATGTGTCTCACGCACAAGTACTACTTGATCTGAATCATGAGTCAGGTAGACTGCCAGCTCCGAAACATGATGGCGATATGGTACGGTCAGACCTAGCACAAGCATCTTTTTCGATGGATACTCCGGTAGGTACACAATCACCTCCTGGACTTGTTGTTTCTTTGGATATTGTGGACTCTCATCATGATGCAGGATCTCTGTGCCCTGTTACTCTTATTCGTATTTTGCCTGAGAGGTCTACTCGGGGCGTTCCTCGAAAGAAGTTTATACCTGAGCATGATCCAAAGACCAAGAGATACCCGATTGCTGATGTCGTAAGGGGGAGAGTATCTGCTTCAGCTCGTGTGTTTGCTACTGACGTTTATAACGAGGATGTTACTAATAGTGAGAAAGAAGCATTGTAGATTCCAAATGGAAATAGGCTATAGAAGTATAAATGAATGCCCTGAAGAAGAGTGAAACATGGGAGGTGTGTGATTTGCCTCCGAGAAAGAAGTCTATTGGTTGTAGATGGGGTTTTACCATCAAAAGAAAAGTAGATGACACGATTGAGAGGTTCAAAGCTCGTTTGAAGGCGAAATGTTATACTCAGACATATGGAGTTGATTACTTAGAGACATTTTTGTTGGGATTTCTTGACGATTCAAACAGTAAAATTCAAAAATTTTATCTCCATTAATCATCAAATGATCGTCTCTATTGCTAATTATATAAACATATAATCATATCAAATATACTAATGTATAAAAACTTTAAGTTTGAGTTCTTACCTCAAACTAACCTTATACCTCAAGATTCACCTTGAACAAAAGACAAGAACTAGATGTAGATCTTGCTAGAGATTACCTAACTTGTTCTCTTTTCACAAATCTATTGGAATTGCTTCTTCCCATTTTTTCTCACAAGATAAATGAGGTCCTTATCACAAACCCAATTTCATGAGATGGTCTTATCCCAAAAAGAATGGATAATTACTTATATTTATCACAAAATATGTATTTTTACACTTTACACATGTAAACTAAAGTTAAAGCCAAACACGATAGCTTTAGGCAATTTATGGCATTGAATGGGAATGGAGAGATGAAGCAACGAAAAGAGACATACCATCAAGAAAGGATCGAAGCAAAAAAGGCATTGGCAGAAGTTAAAAGCAAGGCATATGAGGGTATGTATAAGAGATTGGATACTAAAGAGGGGACGCAACATATATACAGGCTCGCAAAGATACGAGATCAGAAGAGTAGAGATATTAATATTGTTAAATTTATCAAGAATGAGGAAGGAAAAAACCCTTTTCTCGGAGGGAGATATAAGAGAAGAGAGAGGTGGGAACTATACTTTAATAAATTATTTAACGAGATACGTGGATATAATAGCTGCGTAGGGGATGGAAAGGTGCACCAACCCATAAATTAGTGCGTGGTTAGACAGATATCAATAGAGGACGTGAATGGAGCCCTTAGTAAGATGAGAGAGGCGAAAGCAGTAGGGACAGACAACATACCGATTGAAGTGTGAAAGTGTTTAGAAGATATAGGAGTTGAGTGGCTAACAATACTTTTTAACATTATCCTGATGACAAGAAAGATGTCAAAGGAGTGGCGAAGTAGCATAAAAGTTCCACTCTATAAGAATAAAGGTGATATGCAACAATGTGGCAAATATCGGGGTATTAAACTCCTAAGTCACACTATAAAATTATGAGAGAGAGTTTTTGAACTTAGACTACGGGGTGAAGTGCGAGTGAAGGAGGACCAATTTGGTTTCATACCAGGGAGGTCGGCGATGGAAGCAATCCATCTCCTCAGACAGCTAATAGAAAAATACCAGATACGTAAACGGAATCTCCATATGGTCTCTATAGACCTAGAGAAGGCATATGACACTATACTACGAGAGGTTATTTGGGTATGTTTAGAGGTCAAGAAGGTCTCATGGATTATGTGAGGGCTATACAAGATCTGTATGAGGGTGCGAAGACTAGTGTGCATATCCCGATGGGAGAAATAAAATATTTTTCAGTGGATATAGGATTGCATCAAGGGTCAGCACTGAGTCCGTTTCTGTTCACAGTAATTATGGATGTACTCTTTCAAGATCTACGGGATGAATTACTATGGTGTATGTTGTTTGTAGACGATATTATCTTAGTGGCTGATACGAAGAAGAGGTCAATGCTAAGTTGGAGCGTTGAAGAGGGATATTCGTTTCTTGGTTTTCTTTAAGTAAATTGTAAATATATAGTTGGTATCACCTCAATTATATTGCTTGCATTTACAATTCTACTCTACCAAGGGGTTCAGTAACATCATTACTCATTACCAATGAGGGACAATGATATTATTGACTCATACTCTTTTCAGCATAATCTGTATATAAAGAACTACTCCCATTACCATTACATATAATAAAACAACTTTGAGTAGTAATTACGTTGTACACTTATCATGTGAAAAGATATAGTTTCATATCTTAAAATCCATAGACACAGTGAAAGCATTAATGACATGAACACAATTCATATAATGTTTTCACTTTTTAGGTCAGGTTCAATGTATGAATCCACTCATACACTTGTGTCTTAAATGATAAACCTTTATCAACCCTTGTAGAACTAAAATGTACTTTAACCAACACAATAATCTTCCACGGTATACTAGTGTTCCATGTTAGTTATCACGATTGTAAGCCCTTTAGAGTTTCATGTTTATTATCAAATAGAGTTCTACGATTCAAGATCAAGAGCATCTTCTTGAACACTTCTATAAACATCAAATTCATGAAATAAAATGTCGTATCACAAATATATACATTCAATTCATAAACATAACATGAGAGTAATCAATAAAAGATCACTTTTAGAACACAAAACTAATAATTTTCCTTTGTGACCAAGCTGGATACTATTCGAGTTCTATTCTTATCTGCTAATCGGGATTGGCATATTCACCAGTTTGATGTAAAAAACACGTTTCTGCATGGCGACCTATCTGAGGAGGTGTATATGGCACCACCACCTGATTTCTCATCTGGGTTTCGATCCCGTGGGTGTGCAGATTGAAGAAGGCATTGTATAGTTTGAAGCAGTCACTTAGATCTTGATTTGAAAGGTTCACCGTCTTTATGAAGAAATGTGGATACATCCAGAGTAACTCAGATCACATTTTTCTTCTAAAGCGGCGAGCCCAAGTTATTACATGTCTTATTATCTACTTGATGATATAGTCATTACAGGAGATGATGTTGATAAGATTGGAAAGCTGAGGAGGAACTTGTTTCACGAGTTTGAGATGAAGGATCCAGGGATACTGAAATACTTTTTTGGCATTAAGGTGATGTGGTCCAAACATGAAATTTATATTTCTCAGCGAAAGTATATTCTAGACCTTCTTGCTGAGACTGGGTTGCTGGAGTGCAGACCAGCTGATACACTTATGATACTCAATTATGGGCTGGGAATAGTGGAAGGAGCTGAGCCAGCAGACAAGAGCAGATACCAATATTTGGTTGGGAAATTGATTTATTTAGCTCATACACGACCTGACATTTCATATGTCGTGGGGGTTGTGAGTCAGTTCATGCATAATCCTCAAAAGGATCATAACAGTCTTGAGAGTTCCGGGATATTTAAAGGGTTCGGCTGATACAGGAGTTCTATATGGTAAACATGGACACTTGAAGATCGAAGTTTATACTGATGCTGATTGTGCAGGAAGTCATGGGACATATGATCTACCTCACGATATTTCACTCTTGTTGGAAGAAATCTCATCACATGGAGAAGTATGAAGCAAAAGGTAGTGGCAAGATCGAGTGCTGAAGTAGAGTTCAGAGGCCTTGTCAGATGAGTGGCAGAAGTTTTGTAGTTCATCAAGCTAATGACTGAGCTTGGTTTTCCACCTGAGCAGGCGTGTCATTTAATGTGTGATAATAGAGCAACTATTCACATATCTAAGAATCCAGTCAAACATGATCGCACTAAGCATGTTGAAATTGACAGACACTTCACAAGGAAAAACTTGAAGGCAAGATCATGACGCTCCCGTTTGTGATATCGGAAGATCAGTTAGCGGATATCTTGACAAAAGCCATTAATGGTCTATCATTTCAGGATGTATTGTCTAAGTTAGGTATTGAATGCCCATCACCTAACTTGAGGGAGAG
>JAOYMZ010000336.1:0-10195 GCA_025802335.1 Pinguicula primuliflora | reverse complement strand
AAAAAATAATAAAAAGCTCGTGAGCTCGGCTCGTGAGCTCGTTCGTGAGCCTGTTCGCGAACATGTTCGTGAGCTCGGCTCGTGAGCTCGTTCGCGAACAGGCTCGCAAACAGGCTCGCGAACCGCTCACGAATAGGCTCGCGAACCGCTCGCGAACAGGCTCGAACCTGTTTTTTTCTTTCCTGCTACATGTTCTTAAAAGGCCAAAATAATTGTTTCAGGATACATTCCGCGGGAGATTGTGCCGCTGCCCCATCGTTCAGGGAGTTAAATTCATCGGTGATGGTTATACTCGTTGCGAAGGTGACAAGTCATTTCTCCCTATCATCCTCATATATTTTGGTATGTCCTATCTGTAAAGGCAAGATCTCACCTTACTTAGAGGTGCGCCTATACTTAAAGTCATTCATTAGCTTTGTTTGAGATAACGGTTGCCTTCTACCCTGTCCAAATGCGGCCTAAGCACTCGTTTAGACTTCTTATATGGGCGCCTAGCCCGTCTAGGAGCTGGGTGGCCCTAACTGCCCTACGGGTTCTAGAATACTATTCATCTGTAGATAGAAGGATAAAACGTATACTTACTCTATTTATGTGGCAGCTTCAGGAGCATTAAGATGTCAAATTAATAATGGAGGGTGTTGGAAGGGAAGCAAGGATGGGGACACATATTCTGCATGCAATGTGAGTTATATTTTTCATGATTTTTTTTAGATAGCTCACAGATTTAAAGCATATTCTTGATTAATCTGGGCTTAACTCATTTCGAAAGCACATCTAGATTAAACCTGACTAAATGTGTTGGCTCGGCTTGAATTCGTGACAAATTGGGAGAGTTTTGTCAGGAAGACAATATTAGAGGGTGCAAATGTCCATCAGGATTCAGGGGTGATGGCGTCAATGTCTGTGAAGGTAGGATAATAGGGCACTTCCTGTCTGGTGTTCTTGTAACGTATTATGTTGTCTGTCTTGATCTCTGTTCGAGAAGGCGATCGCCTTTCCCGTCTATGTACTAGGCAGACCCTAACCGTCCATGGACCGCCCAACGCTTTCTCGAACACTGGTCTCGACTTATCTGAATCTGATTTTGTGTATGCACATACTGTAGACATTGACGAATGCAAGGAAAGGTTGGCATGTCATTGTCCAGATTGCAAATGCAGAAACACCTGGGGAAGTTACGAATGCAGTTGCCATGGTCATTCACTCTACATTCATGAACATGACACTTGCATCAGTAAGCAAAGCAGACACCTTGTTTTTTTTCCTTTACTAGGCCTTGAAAAAAGTTGGTCAGTATTCATGGTTTTTCCTTAAATATGCAATGCAGGCAAAGAGTCTACTACAGAAGTTGGGTGGGGCATGATGTGGTTGGTCATTCTTGGCTTTGCTACTGCAGGAGTTGCAGGATATGCTACTTACAAGTACAGAAATTAATGCTATTAGATGTAGTAGGATTTCTCCTAACAATGCTATGATTTTTTTTTATAGATAATATCTGATATAAACTCATGAGCAATGAGTGCAATTAGTGACTTCGAGAAATTCAACTTGTTCACATTACTCGCAGGTCTTAATCCCCGTTTTGAGATTAGGAGACGAAGCTCCCCCTGTCGAAGTTGCCTATGCAATAATTCGATGGGAAGTTGCCTATGAAATAATTTGATGGGAAGCTGCCAGGAATGTGATTATACATTCTCAGACGGCCTTCAGCAGATCGACCTCAAGAATTGAATTGGAACTCTCTCTCAAACATAACTCTCTGCACAACCCCAAATTCCGACCAGGAGATGAGCCACGATGGTCAGACGGCCGTTTAAGACCAATTCCTCATCCTGCCGTCCACGGTGCGAGTATTGCGGCTTTCTAGGGAGATACAAAATTGGTGTGTTATAACTATAAGCTAAATGGTTACCCCGGAGAGTCGAAAACTGTTCGCCGTGATGGTCGGGGAACTGCAGAACCGGCCGGCGACTTCTTTGTGGCGAACTCTAGAATCAGATATGCGGATAGGAGTGAGGATCCAAGGATGCGGAACACGACCCAATAAACTCCTTCCCCTACGAAATTACGATTTTGCCCAGCTATTAAAACAGGAGCTCGCTATTTTTCCCTGGGGTGCTTTGGTCTTTTCTCGACTGATGGTCACAGGTTCAATTGTGTGATGATGGGCCGAATTCATTTTTTTCCATATGGGCCGAAAAATGCTGCTAGACTCGAAAAATAATTAACTCTGATCGGCCCAAATCTTCTGGAAGAATTAATTTTGCTGGGCTACAAATAAATGTTGTTGGATTGACAAAAATTGTAGAAAAAGGGCCACTAGTAAATTTTGTTGGGCCTGGCAGAAATGATAAAAATTCTTGAATTTTTTACTGTGATGGTACAAATCCGATTACGTATGATTTGTCGAATATTATCCATATGCAGGCCTTCAAGAAAAAAAATGGTTCAAACGGTGAATGACGAGTTTGCAGATATTAAAGGAGCTAGTGTTATTGATATTTCTCCTTTTATACGATTGTCAAACTGCTTATATGTGTCTTTGTTGTCCAATAAATCATTATCTATTAGCCATATGTCCAAGGAGTTTAATTGTGTGGTGATGATGTATTCGTCTATCTGTATTTTACGAGATATTCGTTCGAGGAGGATAATTGGGCGTGACATTAAAAAAGATGGCTTGTACTATGTTGACGAAGTAGTCTCAATGTCGAGAAGGACACTGCTTACTCATGGGTCTACCCAATCCCAAAGTTGGTTGCGGCATCGACGTTTTGGTCATCCATCCTATAAATATCTTAGCCGGTTATTTCTCAAGATTCTATTATTCCTTTGAACTGTGAAACTTGTGTTTTAGCTAAAAGTCATCAATATTCCTTTCCTATTTCGAATACTCTTGTTATGCATACTTTTCTTGGTACATTCAGATGTTTGTGACCCTGCTCCTTCGGTTAGAGGATAGGGGTTTCGATATTTTATTCTATTTGTCGATGGTTGTTTTAGAATGACTTGAGTTTATTTTCTTCGTCATAAATCTGAGGTGTTTGAGAAATTTTCTCAATTTTATCATATAATTTTTACTCAGTTCAAAATAAAAATCAAAATCCTTCGGTTTGATAATTGGAGGAATTTGTGAACCAAAAGATGCAACCCTTTTGTTTTGGAAATGGTATGTTGCACCAAACTACTTGATCCTATACTCCTCAATAAAATGGTGTGGTCAAAAGAAAAAAAAATAATTTTTTGCTTGAAATTACTCGTGCCCTGATGTTTGAGTCAAAGATCTCACATTATTTTGGGCTTGAAACAATATCTACAACCACATATCTTACCAATGGCTTCCCACTCAAGTTTTAATCTTTGGCACACCTATTTAGACTCTCTTTTTTTAGCAAAGCACATATTTAGACCTATCTGAACACTCTAAAATTCCTCCACCTTTAACACTTACCCCACGAGTTTTTGGATGTTCGGTTTATGTTCACAATCCCTAAGGTGAATCGGACAAAATTCGATCATTGTACGGAAAAATATGTATTTGTGGGCTATGGATTATCTCAAAATGTGTATTGCTATTATAATCATATCACCCATCGAATGTATATCACCGGATTGTGATTTTGTTAAGACTAACTACTTCTATCATACACTTACCCGATCAAGGAGTTAGGGGGAGACTAATGACACTTGTGGCATCCTTGATTGGTTCAGCCATTCTTCCAGCGAGTTACCACATTCTTCGACTGTGCCTCACATACCATCGCCTCCATCATCCATATCTTGACTTCCACCTATATTGTCTCATGTGCCTCACACACAAGTACTACCTGAGCCGACCCATGAGTCAGGTAGACCACCCACCCTGGACCATGATAGCGACATGACGCAGTCAGACTAGCAGGGCAACCTCAAGTGTCTTCTTCGATAGATAGTCTAGTCAGCACACTATCCGCCGAGTTAGTTGATTCTATGGATATTTTGGAGATTAATAATGGTGCAGGTTCTTGGTGCCCAAGCTCCCCTATTTGAGTTCTGGCCGAACAATCTACTAGGGGAATTCCTCGAACGAAGTTTGCTCCTGAGCATGATCCAAAGACTAATAAATATCCTATTACTGATGTTGTAAGGGGAGCATGTCTGCATCATCCCAAGCATTTGCCACTATAATTTATAGTGAAGACATCCCTCAGAATGAGAAAGAAGCATTGCAAGTTCCAGAATGGAGACAGGCTATAGAGATATAGATGAGTGCCCTTAAGAAAAGTGAAACATGGAAAATATGTGATTTGCCTTCAGGAAAGAAGCCTGTTGATTGTAGGTAGGTCTATACCATCATGAGAGACGGTACTATTGAAAGGTTCAAAGCCCGACTTGTGGAAAAAAGTTATACTCATACATATGGAATTGACTACTTAGAAACCTTTTTTCCGATGTCCAAGCTAGATACTATCTGAGTCCTGTTTTCATTGGCTGCTGGATTGGCATCTTCACCAGTTTGATGTGAAGAACGCTTTCTTTCACGGCGATCTATCTGAGGAGGTATATATGTCTCCACTACTTGATTTTTCATCTGGATTTCGCTCTCATGAGGTGTGGAGACTAAAAAAGGCACTATAGGATTTGAAGCAGTTACCTAGAGCATGGGGTAGGAAGTTCACTGCTTTTATGAAGAAATGTGGATACACCCAAAAAAATTCAGATCATACTTTATATTTGAAACGTCGAGCCCAAGGTATCACATGCCTCATTATTTATGTTGACGATGGTCATTACAGGAGATGATTTTAATGAGATTGAAGAGTTGAGGAGGAACCTATTCCAAGAGTTTGAGATGAAGGATCTGGGGATGCTAAAGTACTTTTTTATATTGAGGTGATGCGGTATAAACATTAGAATCTATATCTTTCAGCGCAAATATATTCTGGATCTTCTTGCTGAGACTGAACTGCTGGAATGCAAATGAGCCTGTACACCTATGGTACTCAAGCATGGTTTGAAGATAGTGGAAGGAGCTAAGCCAACTGATAAGAGCAGATACCAGCATCTGGTTGGGAAATTGATCTATTTGGCCCATAAACGTCCAGATATTGCGTATGTTGTAGGGATTGTGAGTCAGTTCATGCTCAATCCCTAAAAGGATCATACGGAGATATCCTTGAGAATTCTGAGATACTTGAAAGGGTCGCCTGAGACAGGAGTTTTGTATGGTAGACATGGATACTTGAAGATTCAAGCTTACATTGATGATGACTAGGAAGGAATCCCTATGGACAAACGTTCTACCTCAGGATACTTCACTCTTGTTGGAGGAAATCTCGTTACATGGAGAAGCAGAAGCAAAAGATGGTGGCAAGATCAATTGCTGAAGTTGAGTTCAGAGGCATTGTCAGAGGAGTGACGGAAGTTTTGTGGTTTGTTAAGCGAATGACTGAGCTTGATTTTCCACTCAAGCATGCATGCACGTTGATGTGTGATAACAGGGCAGGTATCCACATATCTGAAAATCCAGTTCAGCATGATCACATGAAGCATGTTGAAATTGATCGTTACTTCATCAAAGAAAAACTTGAAGACAAGATGGTGATACTCCTGTTTGTGAGATCTAAAGACCAGCTAGCTGACGTCTTGACGAAAGCTGTCAATGTTCGATCATTCCAGTATGTGTTGTCCAAGTTACATATCAAATGTCCACCACCTAACTTGAGGGGGAGTGTTAAGGAAATGATTTGATTCAAATCTTTTCTATATCTCGTGATCTTAGTGGTTGTTGTGTGTAGCTTCCATAAATTTAGGAATTGACTTAGGGGTTGTTGTGTGTAGTCTTGACTATATATACACGTACGAATTATAATGAAAAAACGCATGAGAAATTTTTTTCTACATCTTCTCTAATCTTCTGCTTATTACAATTCTATTTATTTGGACAAGAGATTTGTAATAAAACAACGAGATTTACTTTCTTGAAGCTCGTTTTATTTGTATCTAAGTTACAATTGTATTTATAGCCAATTACAAGTATGTGATGACATCATGACGAAAGCTGTCAATGGTCGATCATTCTAGTATGTGTTGTCTAAGTTACATGTCGCATGTCCACCACCTTACTTGAGGGAGAGTGTTAAAAAAATGATTTGATTCAAATCTTTTCTATATCTCGTGATCCCTAAATTATTGGGATCACTTCCATAAATGTAGGAATTGACTTAGTGGTAGTTGTGTGAAGTCTTGGCTATATATACATGTATAAAGTATAATGAAAAAACGCATGAGAAAATTTTTTCTACATCTTCTGTAATCTTCCACTTATTACAATTTTATTTATTTAGACAAGAGATTTGTGATAAAACAACGAGATTTACCTTCTTGAAGCTCGTTATATTTGTATCTAAGTTACAATTGTATTTATGGCCTATTACAAGTATGTGATAGTCAACAAACATATCCCTTATAGACTGCTTGGTTAGGGAATTATGGTTGATTTGCATATCCTGTAAACCGTACTGAGAAAAAATGTAATGAAATTGGTGGTGGCGACACAGTTGTTGAAATCTCACTAGAGTATGAGGTTTTTTTGTCCTTGATACATCAGTTATTGTGCTAATTTAATGGCAATGATGAAATATGATTGAAATTTATTATGTGTCAAGGTTTTGAGTGAAAAAATAAGATAAAAATAGCATTATTCATAAATAAATAATGTGAACTTATTTTTTTAGGTAGTTAAATGAGTGCAAAAAATTTTGGACATATTATTCAAGAGTGTAAATCACAACTAATCTAAATAGCTTGCACCCAGTTGCAAATACAAAATTTTCGGATAGGGAACATAGTTCCTCAATTTCATGTTATGCAATTCTCAAAGATAACGAATTCACCTTGGGTTTTTGGATTCCAAAAAATATAATAATAAAGACAATATAAACCTCCGGATGCTTGAACTCTAGATGTATTAGCATCATTCATTGTTGCCTTTTGGGTCTGTTTTTGATAAATATTCTTTATTGGGACTAATATAGTGGTGGTTAATTAAGATAAAATTGAATCAGATAAAGAAAAACATCTGGCAAAAGAATTCCACACAGAATATTGAGCCTGAAATCATGATGGGCTTTTTTTTTCATGATGGGCTTACAATTACTCTTAATAATTATTTTAAGCGAAATGAAGAGATGGAATTTAAAGTCGGGGAGTTGGAAGAAAAGAAGATCCCGTAGTAAATAAATTTTTTCTTACCTTCCTCCATTTTCTCTGTAATAGGCGTTAGGAGGCGTAGCTAAAACCCAAGGCCAAACCCTATATCCATCGCCGGCCAATCTCAATCCGTGTTCATTCTTTAACCATGGCCACTATTGCAGCTAGGTTAGTTTTGCGGTCCGCTAAAACATCCTGTCGCGGTGCGGCTTCGAGGATCTCAAGCGGCGTCAAGCCAAGGGCTGCTCCGAATCCATTTCGCATCTCGTCTCAAGATTCGCCATCCGCTCGCATTTTCAGGTTTCTCGCTGGAAACGAGGCATTTAGCACTCGACCTTGCATTATTTAATGCCTCGTGCAATCTTTTCTGTGAATTGAATGAATGTCTTCGATTTCGAATTAGGTCGACTGTGGAGATGAGCAGAGTCAGCGCCGTATCTATGCTGCCATACCACACTGCCACCGCCTCTGCTGTACTCACATCCATGCTTTCGGTTGCTTCTAGAGGCCAATCTTGGAATATTGAGGGTAATTTTCTTGAACGTCCTTACATTTTTTTTTTCGTTCGAGTTGATGATTGCTTGGATCGGAAATCTGATGAACCCTAGATTGTGCTGCATCCATTTAGATTCTTTTTTAGTGCTATTGTTTTAGGCAAAGAGGCATCCATTATAAGTCTGGAGCATATTTTGTTACTATCTCAAAAGAATGTATTGGACCTTTAGGTTTGCACTGTGAGTAAATTACCATAATACATCTTCTTAAAAAAAACTGTATAAGTTGAAATTGCTATCTGTGAAGAAGCTTTTGAGATTATATGGAACTTTTAACGAAGGCAATTAATGATCATTCCCATTTATCAAACTTATATTATTGGTCAGTGGTCACCCCTTTTGTTCTTAGATTCACAACGAATTTGATTGCATGAGACTCTGCAGCCTTATAACCATTTCATGATGTCCAGCATATGTCCTTTACTTTTATTGTTTAAAAAGTTCTGCAAATGAGTCCATAAATGACTGGCATATGCATAAAACTCACCTTCTTTATCTTTTAAGCAGAAGCTACAGTTTCATTGTGTAGTCTGTTACTTAAAGTCATCCTAATGTATGGTATTCATCAGATGCCCATGATGATTTATGACGTCTATTGGATGGTTCCAGCAGAGTTTTATTTACATGAAATAGAAGAATGCCTGATGTATGCTCAAGCCTGAGATCGGCTCATTGAACAATTCATTCTCATGGTTTCTATTGTTCATACTTGCACCGTAACATTAAGATGAATATCACGTGTCAATTTATTTGCAGTCAAAAGGATCTTGGTTCAAGAAACATAAATAACTGTATGCCATCTTGTGAGGAGCTTCTTTTAGCTTTAATATTGTGCAAGCAGGAAATAGTTATGCGTGCGATCTGGTTCTGGGGTATTCCCCATCTGCCATCGTATGAACAATTGTTTTGTTGTTTACGGGGATTCATTCGTATATAAGTGAGCATGCCTTTTGACATGAACTCTTTCTTTTTTAGGCTTGTGATTTAATTACGGCTCATTTGGCTGGTATTGGGGATTGAAGATTTCCAAACCATCTCTGTTTTTTGTACTCTTATCGTACGAAACTTCAGACAGTGACCGTGCACCTCTTAACTGCTGCATGATCCGTTTGTGTTTAGCTCGACTTATTTCTATCAACTCTGAAGCTGTTGTTTCCCTTTCTGCTGCTCCTACAACATTTTTTTTCTTCAGTACTCTTGGATATATAATCGTATTGTGCTGAGTTGCTGCATATTTCGTCATTACTTTATAAGCTCTGATATCTGGAGCCTTGTGCTTTAAATTCAATCCTGTAAGTTTCAAGGGATGAGCACTAGAAGGCCACTTGCAATGTCATAATCCGAAGTGAGTGGTTTATGAACATTGAACGACTAAAGCGCCCTTTACTAACAATCTTATCACGGTGAAACTAAGCTAAAAATAGAATTATGTGTTGTTGCATGTTGTGGAAAAATCACATGCATGCATGTGGCTATTATTGAGTGCCAAATTTATGAGTAACAACATACATACATATATAGAGTCTCCTTCCTATCTCTAGCACATCCATGCCCAGCAAATTCACTATTTTTCCACCAACAATCTCAACCGTCCAATGTTAGATCTGATGGCTGCAGAACCCATCCCCCCACCATCGCAGATCACAGTCCTCCACCGTCACAGATCCCATCCGTCACAGGTCCAATCTCTGTACTCCATCCATCGTAGATCCCATCCGTCGCAGATCCGATCTATAAGTTGTTCTCCATTCGTAGCAGATACCAAATTTATGCTGGAGATTTACGCCGGAGAAACTGTTCTCCGACGAAGATGTGGAGATTTCCTTCAACCCGTTAAATTGAGAGCCGACTTTTGTTCTCGGGACCATGGGAACCTCCGATTCACTGATGAGAATTTGGACGACATACATCATCATTGTAATTGCTGCGGATATAAGAGTTTTACTGGGTACACGAGCTAGGTACTTGAAAACTACTCTACATATATATACATATATATGTATATATAGGTCACAGTTCTTGTGCACAGTCTTATAAGCTCAACTCTGTACTCAATTCATACTTCCCACAGACCGTCGTCGAAATTGATTGCATTATTGGAAAGACCATGTGTTGAGATCAAAACCCTATATTTTGGTGATGTGCTGACGATTTTATCACCGAAACATAAGGTTTTGATCTCCGACACATGGTATTTCCAATGATGTAACCAATTTCGACGACAGTCTGTGGGAAGTATGAATTGAGTACAGAGTTGAGCATATAAGATTGTGCACAAGAACCGTGGCCTATATCTGAACCGTTCCTATGATCAGTTTTACGGTGGTCAGTATTCCCTTGCGTGGACAATTTTTTCAATTAACCATCCATTTTCGAAATTGATCGCACCATTGGAAAGTTTATATATTGAATTGCATATGTTCAAGTTTTGGTTATATTCCGACGATGTT
>JAOYMZ010000335.1:0-10195 GCA_025802335.1 Pinguicula primuliflora | reverse complement strand
GTTTAGTCTATCATTTAAATGTCATTAAGAATTTTGTATTTTAAATAATTAATATTTTATTTTTGTAAGGATGAATTATGAATTAGTTGTTTGGACATCTAGCATTATTCATAATTATAACTACCTAATAACTCACTACTAATTCGAAGACCTTTAGATCACCATCATTATCCTCCTCATTTATTAGTAGAGAATAACTTACAGAATAGTTAATGATCTAAATAAAGCGAATAATTCCATATTTGCCAATGTGGGATACCAATTGTAATCAAAATTATCAATTTTGGAATCTTAAATCATATCGTACATCGCAAGATTCAGTTATAGTTTAATAAATAATAAAATAAATATTTATAAATAGAAATATTCTAAGTAAATTATTATTATTATTTAGAGTTCACATTGATAAGCTCATATTTTACCATATTTTGAGCTTATTGACATTAGTATTTTTCACATCATTATGCCATAATCACTTGTTTTGCAACTTAATTTGTGCTCGTTTGTGCTTATTAGGTCAAGTGCAATATTTGAATGTGCTATAGACTGATTCAATACACATTTGGGACAAGGAGACAAGGTTTTGCCAGAACTGGCAAAGTCTACCAATAACCAAAAAATAGGTTTTGCCATTTTGGTGAAAGAAGAATGGAAGTGACTGACATGGCCTTGCAAAAATCATATCTTTCAAACCAGTTCAAAGGCCATGCTGTAATTTCACCAGAAGCAAGCCCTAAGAGTCATCTACAAGTCTCATTTACACATTAGATACATTTGAGGCGGGGAAGTGGGACTTTAGAGTCAATTTATCCATTTCGGGTAAACAGAAGCTAAAATGACTGAGCAATCATTTGCACTTGGCATAACTAATTGAATACTGCGAGGGTGGACTTGTAACTTCACAGGGACATTGCCCTAGTAGTCTTGAACAAATTTTATTCACTCACAAGACACTTTGGAGGCAGCACTCTCGGGCGAATTGGCGATGCACAGACAGAGGGTCATCTTGGAGCTCCAGTGGAGGAAGACTTCTTGTTGCTGATTTCAACGGACGCTATGGCTTCACCTGATGTTTCTTTTGTATATGTAGTATCTCATGCTTAAAGCATGAGCTAAACTCAGCAGGCTAAAGGCTCTGTTGAGCCAAAGTATTATGTTTTGAATCTTATGCTTATGAGTTGATCGTCACCTTGTTTTTCTATCATGGTTGTGCTTTTGTTTGAGGTTAACTAAGTTATTTGCACTTGTTGATGAATTAATCGTGTAAACTTGACACAAAGCACCTCCACACCACCGTCCTTAGGGGATGACCTCTAACTTGTATGTCATATTTAAAGAACCGTTCATATAGTGATCTTGTGTTCACTAGCGCATTTGAGGTGAGGCCGGGAGGCAAATTCCCTTTGTGCTAGGGAGACTAAATAGTAAACCTCGGAAGAGAACTAATTATACATGAGTTCCGTGGTCTAGGATAAGCAAAAGTGTGACTGTTTGATGCATAAGTTCAGTTCATTACAAAATAGCCAGGCAAGATACCTAAGTCTTAAGTTATCTTTCCATATTGTGATTTCCACCCAATTCTGTCGCGAGTTTGGATTTGTTGTCTTTATAACAATTGATCTACATTCGTCTAGATTTTTTGTACACTTGGTTTTATTTTATTCTATCCAGTAGTTTAGAAACTGCAACCCCCTGAAATTTTGGTTACCCTGAGATTAGTATTTGATGAGCATGCATTAGGTTGTACTCCTTGTGGAAGAATGAATTTTACTCCCTAGTAAAGTATTACTTGAGATAGTGTACACTTGTATTTTGCACCCTTCAAGTTTTTGTCACCGTTGTCGGGGAGTAACTGCCCATTCCATGCTTTTATTTTGCAACAAAGTTTCATTGATAGTTGTTATTATTATTATTTGTTCCAGTGTGTCTCATGTTTTTGTTTGACTTGTGGCAGGTCGTGTATGAGTCAGCCACTAAGTTCTGCTCAAAGTTCATCTGACCAGAGGCTGAGTAGAGAGGTGAGAGCTTTGAGGAGAGCTCAAAGAATTGATCCTTATCGACAAGAAGAAAAATCAGAAGGAGAAGGATTACAAGAAGAAGAGTCTTTGGAAGAAAAATCCGAGTTTGAAGAAGATATGGAAGGAAGGAACCAACAATTGATTCCACGTGATGATGACAGACCTCTGGAGGTATTTGCTATGCCTGAAGCCGCAGAAGTAGCCTCTGTAATTAGAAGACCCACATTGTTGCTCACGATTTTGAATTGAAGCCCTCTACTATCCATTTGTTGCAGTCTCATTCAATCTATGGAGAAGCAGAAACCAGCAACCCCTGCACTCATGTAAATACATTTTTGGAGATCTGTGACGCCATAAAAATTCAACAAGCTGATCAAGAAGCTAATAGGCGGGTCTGGGGTAGGGGGCGTGACCCGCCCCGCCCCTTAATTAATACATAAATATTTTTTATTTTTATTTATAATTTTTTATACTTAAAACATATATATTTTTTTGTAATATTAGTAAAAAATAAGTATTTTCAAGTATGACCCGGGTTTAACCCGACCCAACCCACCGACACGATCTCTGTTGGTCAGGACAGGGTGGGTTCGGGTCGCCCCACCATCGGGGTGGGGCGGGTCCAGGTTTGCCCCCTGAGCTACTGGTGCGGGTCTGAACCATCGGGGTGAGTCTGACCCGTCCTGTTCCGCCCCATTGTCATCCTTAATTGAGTAAGAGAGTGACTGTACAACTTGCCACCTCATTCCATTCACACTTAGGAAGAATTGAGGAGAATTTTTCTTACTCATTTCTTTCCTCCATCCAAAACTGCCAGAATTTTGACAAAATTTGAGTCCTTTTGACATAGGTCGCATGAAAATATATATGAAGTCTGTAAAAGATTCAAGGGATTGCTTAGGAGTTGTCCCAATTATGGTTTGCAGCATTGGAGGTAGATTCAAGTCTTTTATTCTGGCTTGTATCATGACACAAGGAGAGATGTGGATTCTTCATCAAATGGGACATTTATCCAGAAAACATATAATCAGGCTTATGCTTTATTGGAGACACTAGCTCAGAATTGCTACAAGTGGCCAGTAGAGAGGTTAACTCCAAGAGGAGCAGATCAAGTTTTGGGTGTCAATCAGAATGACAATCAAAGTGTCTGGTAGCTGATATGCAGAATTTTAAGACTGATACTCAAGCCACATTGAATAAGTTGGAAAACACAATTGGACAACTTGCTGCACAGTTTCAAGAAAGACCAAATGGGACTTTACCGAGCTTCACAGAAAATAATCCAAGAGAAAGTTGTTAAACTATCACCTTGAGTTCAGGCAGGGAGATAGCATAACCAAAGATGCCATCTGTGATAATTCCAGCAACAGAAAAATAGGAAGAGGAAGAATCTGAGCAGAAAAAGGAGAAGTGCAGACAGAAGCAGAGAAATAAAGAAAAACGGGAGCACATTGAGCTCACATCTGAGATTATGAGGAAGATGCCTTACCCCCAGTCAGCACAGAAAGAATACCTCAACCAACAGTTCAAAAAATTCTCAGATGTGCTCAAGAAATTACAGATCAACATCTCCTTTGCAAAAACATTAGAGAAGATGCCTACTTATGTAAAGTTTATGAAGGACATTCTGACCCACAGGAGACGAATTGAAGAGGAAGGAACCATATTCCTGACTGCTGCATGTTCTGCCATTTTGAGCAGATAAATGCCACAGAAAATGTCTGATCCATGGAGCTTCACAGTTCCTTGCAAGACTAGAGAGCTAACATTTGACAGGGCTTTGTGTGATCTAGGGGCAAGTATCAACCTCATGCCTTATACAATATCTCAAAAGTTTGGTTTTGGAGAACCTAGTCCTACTAAAATTACCTTACAGATGGCAGAAAAATCATTAAAGAGACCTAGAGGGGTGGTTGAAGATGTTCTTGTGAAGGTGGATAAGTTTTTTTTTTCGATTGATTTTTTGATTCTTAATATGGTAGAAGATCATGGAGTGCCTATAATTATGGGAAAATCATTTTTGAGGACTGGGGGAGCTCTAATTGACTTGCAAAAATGAGAGTTAAAGTTAAGAATTGAAGATGGGAAAGTATGCTTCAATGTCTATCCATCTATGAGGATGTCGAGTGATTTTGTGCCAGAGTCAGAGCATTACCATATTATTGAGACCCTTCATGAGGCACTGTCAGAGGAGCTTGGATGTGTACAAGACCCCTTGAATGCCTGTTTGACTAGCAAGACAACAAAAGTGTTGCAAGAGCCAGCAGTTCAACAATATGCTGTTTGGATAAAAGAGAAAATATTGGGAACCAAGAGCTGTTGAATCATTGGGGGAAAGACTTCCTCCCCTTCAGAACTCACTTATTCAAGCTCCTAAGCTAGAGCTGAAGTCACTGCCATATCATTTGAAGTATACTTTCCTCAGAGAAGGAGTGGATCTACTTGTTCTGAATATCAAGGATTTGAGTGCATTAGAGGAAGCTTCTCTTCTTACTGTGTTCAAGCAGCATAAGAAAGCTATTTTTTTTGACTCTAGCAGACATAAAAAGGATCTCTCTAGCAATATGTATGCACAAGATTTTGATGGAAGACTACAACAAGCCTGTGGTTGCTGCTCAAAGGAGATTGAACCCTATCATGCAAAATGTGGTGAGAAAGGAATTTCTTAAATATCTTGATGTTGGGGTGATCTACCCTATTTCTGATAGCTCATGGATTATCGTGGTGCAGTGTGTGCCAAAGATAGGTGGGATGATAGTTCAGATGAAAGAAAGTGAGGAGTTGCTAGCTACAAGGTCAGTCACTAGATGAAGGGTGTGTATGGATTATAGAGAACTCAACAAGGCTACTAGAAAAAACAACTAACCTCTCCCGTTTGTTGACCAGATGCTAGACAGGTTATCAGGTCATGCTTTCTATAGCTACCTGGATGGATACAATGAATATAACCAGATTACAATAGGTCCAGAAGACCAAGAGAAGACTACTTTCACTTGTCCTTATGGAACCTTTACTTTCAAAAGGATGCCCTTTGGTTTGTGTAATGCCTCATCCATATTTCAAAAGTGTATGATGTCTATCTTCTCTGACATGATAGAAGAGATCATTGAAGTGTTCATGGATGACTTTAGTGTCTTAAGAGAGAGTTTTGAGCAACGCTTATCTAATTTGAAGAGAGTTCTCCAAAGATATGAAGATGTGCAACTTTTGTTAAATTGGGAGAAGTGTCATTTTATGGTCAAGGAAGGAATTGTTCTTGGACACAAAGTGTCTCAAAGAAGTCTGAAAGTGGACAAAGCAAAGGTAAAGCTATCAAAAGCCTCCCTCCTTTGACTCCAGTGAAAGCAGTGAAAATTTTTCTTGGACATACTGGCTTTTAAAGAAGGTTTATCAAGGATTTCTACCTTATTGCCAAGCCCTTATGTTCTCTACTTGAAAAGGAAGTTGAATTCAAGATCACACCAAGTGCTTGAAGTCCTTTGAAGCCATAAAACAACATTTGATCTCTGCTCTTATAATGACAACACCTGATTGGAGCCTGCCCTTTGAGATTATGTGCAATGCTTCTGATGTTGCTGCTGGTTCAGTCCTTCGCCATCGCAAAGAGAAGTTATTTCACACAATCTACTATGCAAGCAAGATGCTCAGTGCTGCTGAATTGAACTACACTACCATAGAAAAGGAAATGTTGGCTGTGGTCTATTCTTTTAATAGGTTTAGACACTATATTTTGGGAAACAAGGTGGTGGTTTATTCTGAGCATTCTGCTATCAAGTATCTGATGAACAAAAAGGATGTGAAGCCAAGATTGATTCGCTGGGTGCTGCTTTTGCAAGAGTTTGACATGGAAATTCGAGACAATAAGGGAGTAGAAAATGTAGTTGTTGATCACTTGCTAAGGCTTGAAGATAGTAGTTATGTCATGGCCTCATCGGTCCCTATTATTGACACTTTTCTTAATGAGCAGCTCTTGTCTGTGGCTATCCAACCCAAGCCATGATATGCTGATTTTGTAAACTATTTTGACTGTAAGTTCCTTCCATCATTCACTTATCATCAAAAGAAGAAGTTCGTTTCTGAGCTCAAGCATTTCTTGTGGACCCCTATCTCTATGGAGTCTGTGCTGATCAAGTTATAATAAGATGCATTTCTGATGAGGAAATGGGATATATTCTGCAGCATTGCCACTCTTTTGAGTGTGGAGGGCATTTTTGTGGGAAAAAACAGCAACAAAGGTCTTACAAAGTGGATTCTTTTGGTAAACTCTTTTCATGGATGCTCACAAGTTTGTGAAAGCTTGTGATAGATGTCAAAGAGTGGGAAATCTGTCAAGAATGAGTGAAATGTCACAGGTTGGAATGCTGGAGGTAGAGTTGTTTGATGTGTGGGTATTGACTTCATGGGTCCTTTTGTTCCTAGCCAGCAGCAGCTCTACATTCTTGTAGCAATGGATTATGTCTCTAAATGGATTGAGTCCATTGCCTCCCCTACAAATGATGCTGTTGTGGTGGTAAATTCTTGAAGAACAACATTTTTTTTTCAGATTTGGAATTCTGAGATGCATCATTGGTGATGGAGGTTCTCACTTTTGCAACAATCTGCTTGAGAAGCTTCTTACCAAGTATGGGGTGAAGCATAAAGTGATACTACCCTATCACCCTCAGGACAATGGACTTGCAGAGGTCCCAACCAAGAAGATCAAGTTGATTTTGGAGAAGACAATGAGTGTTTCAAGGAAGGATTGGGCAACAAGGCTCTCAGATGCTCTATGAGCATACAAAACTACCTTCAAGACCTCTATTGGCACATCTCCTTTCAGACTGGTTTATGGAAAGGCTTGTCACTTGCCAGTGAAGCTAGAACATCGGTCATACTAGGCTCTCAAGTATATTAACATTGAATTAGAGGCAACAGGAGCCAAGAGATTGTTGCAGCTTTCTGAACTAGATGAACTGAGGCATGATGCATATGAGAGTGCAAGAATTTACGAGGAAAGGACCAAGCAGTGGCATGACAAGAACATCCAGAGGCGAACCTTCCTTCCGGGCCAGCAAGTCCTACTTTTCAATTCCAAACTCAGATTATTTCTAGGCAAGCTGAAGAGTAGGTGGTCTGGGCCATTTGAAGTTGCTAAATCTTTCCTTAGGCTGTCCACAAAGGGGAGGAAACTTTCTCCCCTCCAACCTCATCATCCGATACCAGGTTTTCCCATCTTTCCACCAGGTTTAGTGGTGAAAATTCTCTCCACTCTCTTTCCACCACTTATATTTAAATTTTTTTTAATAAATTAAAATAAAATATATTATAATCAATTAAAATATATTATAATATATTAAAATATATAAAATAAATTAAAATATAGGGAGTGGAATATTGAGGATAGATTAGAGAGAGAAAATATGGGTGTAGAAAAGATGAGGTGGAGTGAGAGAAAAGTGAGCTGATGTGATAGGTGTAGATAAAAAGGGAGGAAACTTCCTCCATGGTTGCGGACAGCCTTATAGAGTTTTGGAGGTGAAGCACCCGGAGGCTAGAACCTTCAAGGTGAATGGTCATAGAGCATCAGAGGCCAGGGGCCGAACCACAACTATTGGAAATACCTGAGTGGAAGTAAGAATACATCACTATAGACTTTGTCATAAACATCATATGATTTGGGTGGTTTTGGATCGACTTACAAAGAGTGCACACTTTATACCTATAGCTCTCACGTACACTATGACACATTTGGCTAATGAGTATGTCAATCACATTGTGTGACTGCACAGAGTACCCTTGAGTATGGTATCCGATCGTAACCCGCAGTTCATCTTGAGGTGTTAGATGAGTTTGCAAGGATGCTTAGGTACAGAACTACGACTTAGCACTGCTTATCAACCACAGATATAGGACTGCCCAAATTACCCATGGGTAGAAGGTTACTCGGACACGACCTGGTACCCGTCAGGTATCATGTATAAGGATTGGGTACCAAAATTTGGACCCGAATCCGGGTACTGGCATACCGAGTTCAGATTACCCGAACTTGACCCGGTATTAACAAAATTTATGTTTTTTCGATTCGAGTTTCGGGTACCCGAAACTCGAAAAAAACTAAAATTTTAGGGTAAAAATTAAAAAATTAAATCGGATATTACTCATTTCCGATACCAGGTACCCCGTACCCACCAGGTTCGGGTACCCAAAAACGGGTCCGAGTATTGCACTACCCGGACTCGAAACCCAGTTGGGCACCCCTATGCAGATGCGCACTAGGCCCAGGACCGACAGAAGAGTTGGGTGGATCTGAAAAGTTGCCCTCTGATGCTATTAGTGGGGAACAAGACATACCTAAAGGTATCATGACCAACGAAGTAATTCGATTTGCGACGGAAGGCAAATTGAATCCGAGGTATGATTGACCGTATGAGATACTGGAGATCGCACGAGATACTGGAACGGGTCTGAGAAGTGTCCTACCGGCTAGCCTTTTATATTAATGATCTTTACATTTGCAACTCGGTAAGAAAATGATTTATATTTGTCGGGTGTTGCATGAGATTCCCTCCAAAGTATTGGTTGCCTACTTAGCCTTTTTGACTCACGAGCCTACATGTATTTTTCTTGCAGAACTGGGACAATGTTGATATGAATACAGTACCTTGGTTTGGAGAACACTCTTTTATTTATGTTATGACATGTTTATGTAAACTTGGAGATGAACTAGCTTATTTGGGCCTGACTTTTATTTGTTCTTTTGTATTGGGTTAGACCCCTATCCGTTGCATTATGTTTGGGTGAGTTTTTATGTTAGAAGTATTTGACGTCATTCGCTTAATTTGTGATAAGGGCCTGGGTAAAGCATGTGTTGCCGCCACATCAAACCCTTCTAACTTCAAGTATAAGAAATCGGGAAAATAATATAGGGAGTAAAAAATTGGAAAGAGAAAAATAATGGATAATATATTATGGATGACCATTAATTGTGGCTCACATCCAAGGTTCGAGAAAGCGTTGAGCGCTCCATATACGCCGGGCGGTCTAGGGGCCTCCTAGGCGGTCTGAACGGTCAAATCGGCCTCCTAAGCGCTGTACAACCACCACCAAATTTATTTTATTTTATTTGCATATATTAATAAAATAAATAATTTTAAATGATTAAAAATAAAAAAATATCAATATACGTGAATGCATACACAAATAATTAATCAAAAATTATTAAGGGGAGTAATATGATATCAAAGACACACAAATCCGAGGTTGTTTACCACGTGTTCATGTACTATAAATTTATCATCAATGATGCAAATTTAACGTTAATATAATTAGAGTCATTTTCTTGCGAATCTGGAGTTTATCACCGCGAGGACAAGCTGGGTATGAATCATTTTTTTATCAAACACCAAAAATAATTGTCTAAAATCAAGGTATGAGAAATCGGTGGGCACCCCCTAGGCGCTGGGCGATCTCGAGGAATCCAACGGGCGCCTCATGAATGCGTTGGAAATCTCCAACAAGTCCGTTGGAAATCCAACGACATGTTGGAAATTTCCAATGCATTGGATTAATTATTGTAAACTAAATTTTTTTTAAAATATTCTTTTTCAAAAATTTAATTACTGGGCAGTTGCCACGGGCGTCCAGACGGTCGGAGCGGCCTTTAGGGCGGTTAGGGCGGCCTCTCAGGCGGTCGGGGCGGCTACCCGGGCGGCTTGGACGGTCGCCCTGCTGCTCGTAGGCACCCAGACAGCACGCCCAAGGCCTAATCGGGTCGGAAAGGCTATTTTGAGCGCCCAGGCAGCGTCTAGTCGGCCAAAACGGGCGACTTCTCGAACACTGGTCACACCATAATCCAATGGTATGTTGCCAAATGTGTTATTGTGCTTTTCTTACCCAAATTTTCACTCCCTATATCATCTTCTAAGAAATCGAGGTCTTTACAATATATCTGTGAGTATCTTTGCGTCTGTGTGTACTTTTATTTTTATATCAAAACCCCTTTTAGACCATCAGGCTATCCACAACCATGGAGGAAGTTTCCTCCCTTTTTACTTATACCTATCACATCAACTCACTTTTTTCTTACTCTACCTCAATTTTTCTACACCCATATTTTCTCTCTCTTATCTATCATCCATATTCCACTCTTCATATTTTAATTTATTTTATATATTTTGATATATTATAATATATTTTAA
>JAOYMZ010000334.1:0-10199 GCA_025802335.1 Pinguicula primuliflora | reverse complement strand
CCCAACAAACATAAGGATTGCCGTCTTTCGTTCATGACTTGTGACGTTATAGAATGTAGCCAAAATGACAATTCTGAATAGGACATTAAGATGGTGGTGGACCTGATTCCAATAGTTCTGTCAAAGAAGCTCAACACTCTTCTGACGGAATGGAGCCACCATTATTAATCTGCCCACCTTTCGTCCTTGGGTAGTTTGAGACATGATCTGCTACCCACCTTGAGTTAATACATGGTGATTATCACAGTTCTTTTCAAAGTGTACCATGAAATAGAAAGAATTGGACTTTTCTTTCGGTCATGTTGAAATATGATGACATGTGGATTTACATGTTTGAATTGAACCCTGCAGGTTAATGAGAATGGTGACAACATTTCGTGGAAGGCAATAGGCTACAATACTCCCGTCGCCAAGAGGAGGAACAAGAATGTACAGCAACTTGGAGATCAAGTGCCCACAAAAGAACAACAGACGAACGAAGATGAGCAAGTCGGACACCTAAAGAGAGCCATCATCCGGTTAAGCCGGTCGAGGGAGAAAGTGGTGGAACACCTATGCAGCAAAGGGTTCCCAACTTCCATGATGTGTCCGAATTACGATCCGATTAAGTCCCGGAATGTGTCATTCACCGTCAAGTGCGACGCGGTGGTTGTTGGATCAGGTTCCGGTGGTGGAGTAGTTGCAGGGGTACTGGCAAAAGCTGGGTACAAAGTCCTCGTTCTGGAGAAGGGGAAGTATATGTCTTACCACAGTTTACCACTTCATGAGGGTCAGGCAATGGATCAAATGTATCTTGGGAATGGGATTATAGGGACTGAGAACATGGACGTTTTGATACTTGCTGGCTCGACCGTCGGCGGCGGATCTACGATAAACTGGTCTGCTTCGATACAGACGCCTGAGCATGTTAGGAAAGAATGGAGTGACAAGCATGGTCTGAAACTGTTTGAGAGCAAGGCATACGATCAGGCACTGGATGTTGTGTGCCGCAAAATGGGTGTTCAATCAGGATTCGATAAGGAAGGTTTCAACAACATGATCTTGAGAAAAGGGTGTGAGCATTTGGGGTGCCCCGTGGAGACAATCCCACGGAACGCCTCTTCGGATCATTACTGCGGTTTCTGCTGTTTTGGCTGCGGAGTCCGGGGGAAGAAGGGAGTCACCGAGACATGGCTGGTCGACATGATGGAATCCGAAAACGGCGTGATTCTTCCTGAATGTGAAGCTGTAGAGGTGATCACAAGGGTGGAGAAGGGAAGGAACCGTGCTGTGGGAGTTGGTTTCATGTTCAGGAACAATCACGGGATGGAAGAATACGCCGTCGTGGAGTCGGATGTGACAGTGGTGGCTTGCGGCGCGATCTGCACGCCGCCGTTGCTGAAAAGAAGCGGCCTGAAGAATCCAAACATAGGCAAGAACCTGCACCTTCATCCCGTTGTGATGGGATGGGGCTATTTCCCCGACGGGCCTGATATGTGGCCTGAGCAAGAGTACAAAAGCTATGAAGGAGCCATCATGACTGCAATGTCCAAAGCTGTTTGGAATCCAGACAATCCAGGGTATGGGGCAATTATACAAACACCTTCCCTGCATCCCGGGATGTTCTCCGCCTTGATGCCCTGGCATTCCGGCCAAGAGACCAAGAACCGTATGCGGAGATTCTCAAGAACAGCAAACATATTTGCACTGGGGAGAGACATAGGATCAGGCAACATCATCTCACCAACTCACATAAGTTACAATCTGGAGGAATCAGATCAAGAAAATTTACGTCGGGGGATGGAGAAAGTGTTGAGGATACTGGCGGCGGCAGGTGCGGAAGAGATCGGGACGCAGCACAATAAGGGGCGAGTGTTGAGAGTGAAGGAAGCGAGTGATGAGGAGCTCGAGGCATTTGTGAAGGAGGAGAGCTCGAGGCCATTCAGGAACCTGTCGAGCCCCATTTGCTCTGCCCATCAAATGGGGAGCTGCAGGATGGGGGCGGATGCCACGTGTTCCGCCGTGAGCCCACGGGGAGAGACGTGGGAGGTGGCGGGGCTCTACGTCGCCGATACGAGTGTTTTCCCGACGGCATTGGGAGTGAATCCGATGGTTACTGTTCAAGCAATTGCTTACTGCACGGCACAGGCAATTCTTGAGTGCCTTGACGCCAAGAGGTTGCCGTAGAAGAATTCGACAAACTACCGAATAATTGGGAGTGAATACGTATGTTGTGGTATGCTGTCGATAATAATTGTAAACTAGAACAAGAACTATAACTACTATTGAGAGGCAGTGCCTTCTTGTAGTTGTTTTAAATTTCATCTTCGGTTTGTATTCTCCTTTTTTACCACCCAATATATTTTTCCTACTTTTCCTTAACCAAAACTCAAGCACACGACAAAAGAAAATTAAAAGTACCGCAGAGGCAAGCTCAAGATCCAACAAATTTGGGAGGCTGCCATAAGTACGGTATTGGTTCTATGATCAAGTTTTGTGCATCTATGATCTAGTAATCATGCAGTCAAGCTACTGGGAATAGTAGAAAAAAACAGATGATTACCTCATTGTCAGCCGAATAACCATTTGCGGAATAGATCAAGAAACGATGTTCTGGTGTGATCCATGCGTATAATCTCAAGGGGGGGCAGGACCTCTACTACTGTAGGTATACCCCTTTCCCCAACTGAGCTGGCTCTGGTGATGACCACGGCCACCTCTGTGTCCGCTATAACCGAACCGAGTTCCCTGATGAGCACGGCTGAATGCCTGAGATGAGGAAGGAATTTGCAAGTCAGTAAAACAATCATCTTTTTATTATTGCACCAAGACAGTAATGAAAGAAAAGGCCAAAAAAAAGAAAACAACCAAACGAACCTCAGTGTCAAAGTTCGTTCTGTCCGAAAATCGGTTCTGTCGAGGTCCATGGCCAAAAGAATTACAAGAAATATTATCAAAGAAGTCATCTTTGTTATATGCAGGCTGCATGAATGGCATAACAATATGAGTATCTCAACCCTGTATTTGGTTGAACAATGGAATAAATCCAGAGAGCAGATATATGCAGGTATGGTAATAAAACCTGTGAACTACCTTGGGCTCAGCCTCGGATACCATGTCTACATTATTGCCGCAAGAGGAGTACTGGTTATTGCTTCCAATTTCCTGTGATCTTTGTGTTTCGTCGATGTAGTTTGCATTTCCAAGATGTTCCCAAACTTCATCTTTCTTGAACTTTTCATTCATTGCTTGAAAATCAAATTCCTCATTAAGCTGAGAATACCACTGCATGTGCACATTTTAAAATCTAAATCTGAACACCACCATAAATTGATCCTAAATACGAAATAAAAGCAAAAGAGCAACTGGATGCAAAAGGAATGAGCTCATAAATAGTAAATAAGAGAAGAACATCAAGAAATAACTAACATTTTAAGATAAATACCTTTCCAGAAGGTGGTCGCAGTGGCAAGTGATGCAATGCAGTTGAGGCATTATTTGTAGTAGAGGATGATGGAGATAGAGATACTGAATTTTCAATACCCATGCCCTTCTGATCAAGTTTCAGGTTTTCATAAGGGGCTGGTTCAGAGAGTCTAAGATGTGATAAACTTTGAGTTTGTAAGGCTAGTTCCTGCTTTAATAACGGGTCTGATACTGGATCTGGAGTCATGCTAACAGTGGGGAGCTGTACAAGGTCAGGAACAGCTCTATTTTCACTGATGCTGGTGTTCTGAAAGGTTAGAGGCATTGAAATTCCATCTGATCGCATCAAGGATGAATAATTGAAAGGATCTATTGACATTGAAGAACTTGAATCAATTGAAGGCACAGAAAGTTGCCTAGAAGCCAGAGGTGGGGCCCCATGGACATACATAGGATTAGATATTGCAAGAGAATGCCCAGGGGGAACTTGATAAAAGTTTGTAAGCCTGGTTGAAAATGCTTGATTCTGTATGGGAACAAATGCTGCAGGTGATGACAAGGAATGCTGCTGAGTGCCAGTAGGACCAACAGGTAATCCAGTAGGTGGATGCCCAATTGTTGGCATACTATAAGATGTTACAGCACTATGCGTTGAATCAGAACCCCATATGCCGAACTGTGTTCCCGCATGCTGAGAAGAAAATACGCTTGAACCGGGTCTTGCATTCAACAAAGGGGATTCACCGTGCAAGTTGGATCGAGTCAATGATCCACCACCAGTGGGCAATGCCCTGGATGTACTTGGGGCTCCCATATGATAGTTTGACTGAAGTTCAATGTTAAAAGATATTGGATCAAGCAAAACAATACTATCAGCAAATAGGGAGTAATTACGTTCGGGCAGAAAGGACGACCACCTGTATAATGGCAGGATCGTGGTATGACGGTTCTTCCATTGGAACAGGAGGGAACCTTTTAACTTGTAAATCCTGACATGAATCAAATAGAAATGTCAAGAAGTTTTCATCAAATAAATTTAATAGAAACTGTAAATTAATGTGTTTTAAGTATCTCATATCACAACCACCACAACGAGATAGATGTCACAATAAACAATTATCTCATTATCAGGATAAGTTATGAAGTTAATGGATATAAAATCACGCTAATGCTAGTAAACAATCTACATCTAGAGAGCTTCATCTAGCTCATGTCTTACTTTGATGTCACTGCCACGAAATACAATGTATTCATAGACTTTCTCGCTCGGAGGAACTTGCAGGCCATTCGCTATTCTTCCTTCTGTGCCATATGATCTCACTGCAAGAAACATTGACGTGCTTATTAATATATGTATGTATTTGAAATGTTGGCATTAGAACACGGATTACTGTACTGTGTAAGGGATGATTTTTCAGTTATACTTATATCCCCCAAAAGCATCAGATACAGCTTCCAATCAAATCCCACAATACAGGGTAAAAATCCAGCGATAATCTTTCAAAAACCAACTACATGCTCAGTCTAGGGCACCTAAGGAAACATGTTTATACAGGCCAACATTCTTTAAATTTTCTTCTGATATACTACGAAGTAGTAATGTAAATGATGTTCCGTCAAAATCATCGGAGATGAAAACGGCATCAACTAAATTCCGCAATACTCGGGAAAAGTAAAGGTAAATATCTTTTCAAGAAAACTAATCATGTTGTAAGAAATAACAAACGTTCCATCCGTGGCAAAGAGCATAACCAAATATTATCTCTCGGCTCCATCTTTTCGCAACAGCATTTCCTAAGAGCATTACAATAGCATTCTAGGGGGATGTAATTTCCGCAAAAAACTCCATATGCGCAGATGCACAAAGAAAATCCAAGAACTAAGAAACTGAATTATAAGAACGATTTGATCGGAGTTGATATCTTTTAATAGCACACAGATACAAAAGTCTTACCGTCTTTGAGTCCGATTGTGGAGTCCTCTGGATTGAGGAAGCAGAGAATTCCCTCATAACGAATCTCGACCTTCGAAATCACGCTAATGAAACATCCAATGTACGAATCTGCCGACGAAGTCGAGGAGGCCGCCGGCGGATTGTTGCTCACACTCAAATATTCTTTGTCCATTCGTGAACCGGCGAAAAGGGGCAGTGAAAGCGTAACTGTGGAATCAGCGAAATGAAGAAGAAAAGAAGGATGTTTGAAAGGGGAATCGGAATTTTAACGTGCTTATGTATTGTTGCAGAATTTAGGTGGGAAACTGCGTGGGGTTCAATTTCCACGAACGATTAGCTATTAACGGGATAAATAATATTGTACAAAAATTATTTACCCTACAAAAAAGATCATACAAAAAGTTTCATAAAACAAAGAAGGAATAAAAAAAAAGTGGAAACAAAAGGTAAAGTTGGGCTCCCTTTAACGAGGCTGGTCAATGTTGGTATCTATAGAGGAAAACAATGTAAGTCAATTCTCACGATTAACAAACAGCGTGAATAAAATTTATGCGATAATTCTCACGATTGAAAAACAACGTGAACAAAGTATGACCATGTACGAGCCTGATGACCAGGGAGCCCTCACTACAAAGAGTTCAGTGCGTATAAAGCGGGTGGATCTACTCAGAAATGGCTTCCTCATAATCCAGGAGCTAATGGTGCTAGAGGGATGAGCAAGGTTTTCAATCCAAAATAGAAAATGGGGATGATTGTTTTAATCTAAAGACATGTGACTATTGCAAATTACAAGGCCTTTCCATCCAGAATTGCTTTAGGCTGAGGACATTTCCACGAAAAGGTAAAGCAATATCCCCCAACTTTGCTCATGCTGTGTCTGACTCGTCTGTAGATGACTACGACGATCAATCTGTGGTATCCATGAAGATGACATGTATGATGAGACAAGAACTGGCCAAAACTCTCAAGGATGTTCTGTAGTTAAGAGGAAATGCAGCATCAACAAATTCTATGGAGGAGAATGAATTTACAGGTACTCGTACTTACCTTCATGCTCTCACTGCTTCATCAAGTTGATGCATGGGTGATTGATACTGGTGCGTCGAGTCATATGTGCACCAATCTCCATATGGTATCCAATGTCATTCCTGCTAGGCCAAATCTCACTGTGAAATAGGTAGATGGAGAGGTTGCTCCTGTTTAACATATGGGAAGCTATCATTTTAACTCTTGTCTGTGTTTAAAATATGTTTTGCATGTCCCCTAATCCAATTTCAATCTCTTGTCAGTTTCCAAATTCAACCGTAGTTCAAATGTTTTTATCTCTTTCTTTTCTTCGTTCTGTCTCATGTAGGACTTGTAATCGAGATGGGTTGTGGCAGTAGGAAGGGAGTTCCTCAGGTTATATAATTTGGATCTATCTAGCATTTCCACTCAGCCACACAAAAACATGATCAATCAGCCGCACAACAAGTCTTTCGTTTTCTTCAAATCTCATTTTGAATTCTACTCTTTGTAATCCTGTTGCTAGAACTGCTAAGAATTTTGTACCTTATGTTAAGCCTATATTATGGCATGACAAACTTGGACACCTGTAACATAGGGTGTTTGCTAAGTTATATTTCGATAAGTGTAATTCACTTCAATCATCTCCTTCTGAAGCTTGTCATAATCTAAACAACTGAGGTTACAATTTCAATTGCATGATGCTAACACTTCTGCACTTTTTAAATTGATCCACGGTTATCCATGGGGACAGTATGCCATTAAATCCTTGTATGGTGCGTCCTACTTTCTCACACTTATGGATGACTTTAGTCGCGCAACATGATTGTTTCTTCTCAAGTCTAAGAGCAAATTTATGTCCTACTTAATCACCTTCTTGAACACAGCACGAAAACCAATTCAATGCAATATCAAGTTTCTCCATATATAAAGTAGGATAAAGTTTGTAAATAATTCATTGTACCAACTTCTGGCCTCCAAAGGAATTATTCACTAAAGGAGTGTCTGTACCCCCATCAAAACAGTGTGGTTGAGAGAAAACATCGACATTTACATGAAATGATGAGAGCTCTATTATTTCATTCACGATTGCCTAAACATTTTTGGGGAGAGACAGTTTTAACAAAAGCATATCTGACTTCTATATGGATGACTAGAGAGTTGAGGAAAATGAAAAAATAGGAGGTCACACAAAAGGAAAGGGAAAGCCAAGAAAAAGATAGCTCAGAAAAAGATAAATGGATCGCTAAGGAAAGAGATGGAGAAGGAAGCAAGAAATATAAGAAATGAGGTCAGGAAAGAGGCTACAAAAGAGATGAATCAAAGAGAAAGGAGCTTAACCCCTGCCACATCTCTAAATGATTGTAACATCATCGCTTCAAACAGTCGCCATCTCAGTTCACAAGCCGAGGACATACTGGACCTAGGAAAACAAATGGGGATGCAAACTTATAACAAAGATGACTCAGTAATCAATGAACTACAATTGATGGAACAAAGAGACATCATCAGACTAAACGGGATGCAAGCAGATAAGCAGGGAAAGGAAAATAAAGAGTTTCTGAAATGAGGATCATCACTTTTAACACGCGAGGATTAGGGGGAAGACAAAAGAGGAAGGGTATTAAGAAATTACTAAGGAATCAAAAGGTGGACTTTGTGGGAATCCAAGAAACGAAAAGATAAGTAATTAGCAGTGCTTTCTGTCAGACAATCTGATATGATGATAACTTTGAATGGGGATATAAACAATCAAGTGGTGCTGCGAGAGGGTTATTATGCATCTGGAAAAGGGATATGTTTCAGCTCTCAGGATTTTGGGATGATAATGCCATTCTGGGATGTTCTGGGAAATGGAGAGGAAATGACATAACAACACATATGGTAAACGTATATGGTGCAGATGATACACAAGGAATAAAACAACAATGGGTAACTATTTCAGAGAGAATGCAAGGGGCTTTGGATGACAAATGGTGTATCTTTGGAGATTTCAACGCAGTCTTAAGTTGTGATAAAAGGAGAGGGGCTTCTGACTTAGAGGACATTCAGGCATTTAACGAATTCGTACAAGAAAATGGACCGATGGATATGCCTATGATTAAAAGAAGATTCACGTGGTACAGGCCGGCACTTGGGTCAATGAGCAAATTAGATAGATTTCTCGTTAACAACAAATGGTTGGGAGATCAACATCAATAGATTCATGAGGGATTACAGAGACTGGACTCGGATTACCAGGGGCGGATCCAGAAATCTCGTACTGGGAGTACTCAACCAATTTTTATGGCAACGTCACCATCTCCAACACTTATGTAATAGCAATAGTTATGTATACCCCAGATGTTTTCTATTGGCCTCCTCTTTTATCTTCACGATGTTTTCCGATTTTCTTCTTTTGCCTCCCTAACGCAATGCTCGTTCGTCGCCGCAATCATTTCCCGCTTGCTGCCGCCGTAATGCACAACTCGCTTGTTGTTCCTCTGCTCCACTCGATCACTCATTACATTGTTATGTCGCTGGAATCGAATTCTATAATCGATTTTCTAAAAATTTCGACATGATGATTCCAAAAATGTTAGTGAATTTTTTTCAGCAATTCTAAGTAGGCAAAAAATTACCCATATAAAACCCAATACAAAAAATATAATGCAGTACAAATGTGTCTTACTAAAAAAAGAAATACAAATGAAATATATTAATTAACATATGATTAAAAAAATATTATAATTGTATTTTGTGTATAAAGACATAATATATTTATTTTTTATCTGTATACATATGGTTTATGAAGACAAAATAAAGTCAAACAGTCCCTTCGGTCCATAGACATGAGGCTTGAACGGAAATCGAGGACCTGCACTGTTCCTCTTCTTTCCTAAACTTCATCTCCTTCAAATTTCTGCAAATTTTACAAAAATTATTCACTCATTTTTTTTAAATTTTCTTTTCGTCCTCAGGCCTAAATGGCTTTGCCTCTACAGTTCTTCCCCATCAGTTTTCTGCAACTCTTTTCCCCCAAATTTTCTCTCCTTACTACAACTTTTGGATAACTATGGCATATAAAGGATTTTTTTGCAATTAAACTGGGGTGCTCGGGCACTGGACTGGATCCGCCCCTGCGGATCACTGCCCAGTACTACTGATGGATAGAGTCATTAACTGGGGACCTGAGCCGGTGGAACACTGGACTGCTGGTTGTAGGATAAAGTGTTCATAGAGATGATCTCTCATAAATGGCAAGATATGGGCATTCTTGGATATAGAGGGTTCATAATCAAAGAAAAGTTGAAACTGCTTAGGAATTGTATCAGAACTTGGAATATTGAGTACAGTATGAATGCAGAAGCAAGGCTGAAAAGGCTAAAGGATGAACCGTCTGTTCTTGAACGAAAAGGAGAACTGGGGCAGATTTTACACTCAAAAAAATTATAGGCACAGGAACTGTGGAATGATATCAAGGTTATACAGAAAAAGGAAGAATCAGTGTGGTTTCAAAAATCCAGGATCTCATGATTACAGCAAGGTAATGAAAACACAAAAGTATTTCACAATTATGTCAAGAGTAACAGGGCAAGGGCAGTATATCCGGCATATCCAATGGTTCAACATGGCTAGACACTCCAGTGGATGTTAAAAAAACTTTAAGGGCTAGTTTGAGCAACATTTTGAAGAACCTATCAAAGTCAGACCTCAGATGGACAAAGTGAGTAGAGGAACTCTGAGTGCAGCTGCAATAAATCTTCTGATCAGTCCCTTTTCTGAAATTGAAATCTTAGCAGCTGTGGTAAGTTGTGGGGGGGGGGGGGAGTAAAAACCCGGGGCCTGATGGTAT
>JAOYMZ010000333.1:0-10201 GCA_025802335.1 Pinguicula primuliflora | reverse complement strand
GCATCAGGTCAGGAAGTAAACATCCACAAAAGTGCATTTCTAATCTCATCCAAAGCCTCTCGCAGAGCAACAAATCTTGTGAAGTCCAAAACTGGGATGAAACAAGGCTCACTGTCAATGACTTATTAGGAATTCCTCTATACACAGGCAAGAAGAAAGCTACATTGTTCAATCCATTGATAACAAAAATACAAATCAAACTAGATGGATGGAAAGCAACCACTATGTCAGTAAGTGGAAGAATAATTCTAATCAGACATGTTTTAAATAGCATGCCTATATATCTGCTGCTTTCTTTAGTTCCTGGTTCAGCCACCATACAAAAAATTGAGAAACTATATGCTGATTTCCTGTGGGGTTGGCACGAAGGTAAGCCGAATAGCATTGGAAAAAATGGGACACTATATGCCTTCCTTTGGAAGAAGGAGGTCTAAGGATTGGAAGACTAAAGGATCAAATCACTGCATTTAATGCAAAACTCTGGGTCACTTTGAGGCCAGGGAACACTCTCTCGACAACGTTTATGATGAGCAAATATTGCAACATCTCTCCAGTAGCTAGAGTTAAGCAGCAAAACTCTGATTCTCACGTCTGGAAGAGAATCCTATCAGTACACCCCATAATGAGCCAGCTCACAAGATAGAGCATAGGAGAAGCAAAACTGAGTTTCTGGGGGGACAAGTGGCTTAATGATTCAATCCTAGGGAATACAATCACTGTGAGACTCTCAGATATCACAATAGAACAAGTATCAGTAAACGGTCAGTGGCACAGGGCCTCTCTGGAGCAGTTAGTTCTCAATATGCCTACCCTGGTTGACACTATCATGAAGACCCCCAGATCAGAAGGCAGAGATATAATGATATGGGAACCAGATACGGCTAGAAGATTCTCTTTGAAATCCGCCTGAGAGACAACAAGGCATAGAAGCTTCATCAACAACACATTCAAAGACTGTTGGGATTCAGTGCTTCCTATCAAGATCAGCTTTCACTGTTGGAAAATACATCATGGAGTGCTGGCAGTGGATACCCGCTTAGAACTAAAGGAATTTACCTTACATCTAAATGTATCTGCTGCATCATTACTCATCAAGAAGAATCTACTGATCACTTGTTATCAGGAAGTGAAATGGTGCTCCAAGTCTGGACGTATTTCGAGCTTATCTTAGGGATCACACATTCTTGCGAGCACTTAAATGAAAGGCTTCTTCTCTGAAAGCAAGTATCAGAAGGTAAAGCTATTAAACAGGTTACTAAATTACTAACTGTTATAACCTTGTGGATTCTATGGAAGCACAGGTGCAAAGCAAAAATGGAAGGAGTAGCAATCTCAACTCACAACATCATCGTAGAGGTTCAAACACAATTGCAGCAGCTTGTGAACATCAAACCTTTACACTCTCCCAGAAAACACTGTGAAATATTCAGATTCCAACTATTGGGTTTGAACAATCTGCTTCCTCCAAAACAAGCAAGGAGAATTACTCAGGGCTGGATCCCTCCAACGCCGCCAAAGGTAAAAATAAATATCTCAGGTGTTTTCTCCTTAACAACTGGAATTGCAGGTGGTGAAATGATCATCAGAGGTGCAGATGGAAACCTCATCTCTACCCAGGACTGGAAGTTGAACAGCTCTTCTATCCTAGCAGCAGAGGCATATTCCATTTGCAACGGCCTCAGCAAAATAGTTACTCTAGACAAAGAGGCTTACACGCTAGAATCTTACTCTTTGGAGTTGATTCGTGCAATCACCGAAATAGCTGATAAGTGGAGAGTAAGGAGGCAAATAGAGTCCATCAGAACTGCTATCTCAAGGGATGGGATTCAAATCCCAAAGCTGTGCAAAAAAGAAGCAAATTCGATCGCAATCTGGTTGGCCAAAATCGGAGCTACATCAGGGGATCAAACTTATGATTCCAGCAACTCCTCTACAGAGCTCATGGAGCTCATCGCAAGGGACAAAAGGAATGTATTCAATTAAGGGAATGTTCACGGATCCCTTACAGAAGCTTGACAGTGCAAGTATGGTTTCAATTATAAAATGACATTCTGATTTGTAGGTACAAACTTGAGCTAGAATTGCAAGACATATACTTTTTCATAAATTTGGACATGTAATAATTCGTATATTCGTCGTAGGACTATTACGGCTCCTAAAAATGCTAGGGTCATATTCAATGTATGAACCTTAAGGAACTCCGGGCTCATTTTATTTTAACACGTAACTCCATCCGAAATTAAAGGATGGATTTTATTTTTAAAAAAAGAAGATAAAACAACATGTCAAAATCACTGGCAAATAGACATTTTGAAACTATTTCGACTTTTGCTGTTTGAACTTGCCATAAAAAATTTTGGTACACTATACTTTTGATAAACTAGTGTTACTGCAGACTCTTAGTATGGGTTACCCCAAATCAATGTTACCATTGCACGGACTTTAGATGTTCTTTGTGAGATCAAAATATGCACATTTTTAAAAGTAAAGAAGAAGGAAAAAATATTGAATCATTCTTTTTACTAATTGTTTGATAAACATATATTACGATGAGGAACGGTTTTGTATGAGATCAATGCTATTGTTAACTAAGAATGAGATAATTAGACTGCGTTTGATTTGGAAAACATTGAGTATGTTTGATTTTGATTGGATTCAATTTGATACCATCATGTTCGCTAATATTGATGGTATTGTACGGTGTTCTAAAAATCGTTGGCCACCCATCGGGCGTGCACTAACCGCCCAGCACCCAGAATATCTAAGCGGTCGCTCTGTCCGCTTAGGTAGCGACCAACCAATTTTTATTTTTAGTTATCAAAATTTCTAAAATTATTTAAATATTAATAATAATTAATGAATGATGTTTCTTAAAAATAAAATCTATTTCAAAATACATAATAATTAAAAAAATTAATTTTGAGTGAATTCAACAAACAAAATCTGACAGGGATGGTCAATAATTTGGACACTTGACTCCAATGAAAGATAATTGTCAACAAATTTGACAGTCATTCTCTCTCTAGCTCGAGCGGCAAAGTAGATTTCTGAAGCGCGACTTCAAAGGTTCGCCGGCGAGCCACCAGCCAGGGTTCAAACTGGCATTCTAATGGTACGTCCAGCACCCCTTGCAAATGGTGGACTAGGTAATCTTCATAAAACTCAAATCCCTGCCGGAGCAATAGGCTCAACGGGAAAACTCCAAAAATTTGCTTGACATTGTACGCATAGCCCCATCTTCACCTTCAACTGCTTAAGATGGCCCGCAACTTGACCGCATATGCCTGACGGTCGTATAAGATTAGAAGTGAGCCCATGCAGGGAAAACCAGTAGAAACTATAGAAGAGCCAAATAGGAACATACCCAACAAAGAACCCTACTCTGTAGTGGGAATTGTGACATGGCAACTACATCAAAGGACAAGATTAAGGTATTCAATCGGCTAAGCTCTCGTCAGGTTGTAACAGAAGTGGAACACAAGAAAAGTGATGCAGCTCTTACATTTTTGTGACCAATTTTCCAAAGGATATGAATCGTGAGGAGCTTAATGAGGTATTAGGCAAGCAGGGGGATTCGAGAAATTTCTATATTGCGAGGAAATAGTCAGAGATGGGCTTAAAGTTTGGATTTGCATCATATGTGGGGAAAGACACTGTGGCAGAAATCTTGTCTCGCATTAACAATTTATGGATTGGAAATTTCAGACTCCGAGCCAATGTTGCTAGATATGAGAAAGAGGTTCGTGAGGAGCCAGTGAAACAGCAAATGAAAAAGGTGTACCCTCTTCAAAAAAGCACCTATAGAACACAAAAATCGTACAAGGAAACACTGAGCGGTGACACCATTGGTGAATATGTGGACAAACCAGATAGAGGTTGGAAAGGGAAAGAAAAAATCAGAGTGATACCCCAAAGAAAAGTGATCAAGGAAGATTTCACAAATATTACCAAACGAGGAGACCCAGAGCTTAAATTCATAACGGTTGCTACAGATACAAGATGGTTACGTCACAACAAGTTATGCCAACTAAGGACCCAGGCGGAGAAGAGGAATTCAAAATGGAATTGAAAAAGGGAGGGTTTGGAGGACTAAAAGTGTGTCAGGTAGGAGATGGAAAATACTGCTACTTGATGAGAAAGATGGTAAAGAACTAGCTGAGCTGGTAAAGGTAGACAGAAATGTAACAGACTGGACAGAACAACCATCAAATAAGTATAGACTGTGAATCATAAAGATTTATGGCATTCCATTTTCTTGCTGGACTGATGAAATATTAGAAAAGGTGGGAGGAAAAGTAGGATCAATTGTGAAAGTATTTCCTGAAACAATCAATAGGGTCCAACCTGAGTATGCAAAGATGATTGTCAGAACTGTGATACACAAGAATGTGGAAGGGAAAATGTGGGTAGCAATTGATGGTAGAGAATATGAGGTCACTGTCAAAGAAATTGAGGATAAGGGAAATCATAATATCATGCACAATTTCTCACAGACAGAAGATGAACTAGACAGCAGCTCAGAGGATGGTTCGGAGGATAGGCAGTCGGAGAATATCCCACTACAAAACAAACAAAGCTTAAATGCTGCTGCAGCAGAAATGAACCAACAAGATGAACAATGAGACATGATGGAGCATGTAAACAAATCTGCTGATGGAGTACCCCTTGAGCTGCATCTGAAAGAAATTACAAAGCAGAAAAGAAAAGAAAACAAAAAAAAGCAGAAACTAGTGATGATAGTGAACTGGAAAGTAGGGATGGAAATGAAAGTGAAAGTGTAATTAAGGAAACAAGAGAGCACCAACAAAAGAAAAAGGCTGCATCTGGTAGATTCTGGACGCATCAAGGATCAACATCACAAACAGTAAATCAAGCCAGTGCAGAAAAAGAAACTGAAAATCAGGAAGAAAATAGTGTCATGGAACTTAAACAGACGGATGAGGAAGGTCAAGAAAGAGTGGTCTGTGATGAAGAAAAAGAAAAAGGGTATAATATGTTAGAGGATACACATGGAAGAAGTGAGGAAGAAAATGGACAAAAAGAAACAAGCGTAAAGGGATTGGATGCAAGTATAAAAAGGTGTTGTTGTGGAAATGACAAATCAACTTCTATAATAAATGAAGATGTCGGAGCCATAGAGGAAAATATAGCAGCAACCTCACAAAAACAAAAAAAAATGGAAAAATCCAAAATGCAGCAGAACATAGATGTGGATGATGAGGGAGATGCTTCTTTGGAATCTCAAAAAAAATGATAAGAAAGGAAGGCAGAAAAAGAGTAGATCAGCAAAAAAGAGCAACAAAAAAGAAGGTGCAAGAACCAGCACAAAGAAATCTAGACGGACAACAAAACAATATCAGGAAAATTTTGAACTAGTAGAGGAATGGGAAACAGTAAGGAGAAAAAAAGGGACAGAAGGAAGTTCAGGAAAAAAACAATGTAAGTTGAAAGTGATTGTGGGGTGATTGTACGGTGAAAGATATTTCACTAGCGAATAGCAACATTGCTGCAACAAATTCCAGACACTTAAGAAATGTTGCAATGGAAATCATAAAAAAGGACAGTGAATTGGGCATGGCATATCCGGAGGGAGAAGTAAATGGAGTGGAAAGGGTATTAACCATGGAAATGGCAGAAAAACAGGCTCAGATTAAGGAAAGAAATCATAGCAAACTTGGAAATACAGAGACAGGAAAAGGGAATCAAGAGAAAAACCTGGAAGTTTCTTAGATGCAGCTAATCACTTACAATGCACGAGGAATGAGAGGACAAGGTACAAGAAGGAAAATAAAGGAGATGTTGTGGAGGAATAAAATAGATTTTGTTACTTTTCAAGAAACCAAAAAAGAATCTATAGAGAAATGTTTGTAAGAGAGTTGTGGCACACAAATGAGTTTGATTGGGTATACAGTGGCTCTGTGGGGTATTCTAGAGGAATATTATGTGTATGGGATAAAACAAAATTCACGCGAGAAGAAATGTGGAGTTGTGAAGGTATGTCGGCAGTAACAGGAGATCAAACTACATGCCATTTGATCAATGTGTATGGCCCAGCAGAGTTAGAAGCAAAAGAGGTACAATGGAGCAGAATCATTGAGTTCTATGAAAGAAAAGAAGATCCCAAATGGATAGTCATGGGAGATTTCAATGCCACTCTTAATAGAAATGAAAGAAAGGGAGCAAACACTCAAAATCATGATAGAGAAATAAAAGCCTTCAGAAGGTTCGTAGAGAGAACGGATTTATGTGACTTGCCTATAGTGAGGAGAAGGTATACGTGGCACTTATCATAGGTCAAGGCAATGAGCAGATTGGGCAGGTTTCTCCCAAATGAAAAATGGTTACAAGGGGAAAATAAATGGGCGCAAATAGGCCTAGATAAGGAGGAGTCAGATCATATATCAGTAATGCTAGTTATGGAAACTACAAACTGGGGCCCGAAACCTATCAAGATGCTGGATAGTTGGATGAAAGATGAGGAGTACAACAGATTAGTGACTGAAAATTGGACAAAAGAAGGAATAGTGGGAATGGCAGGATATGTAGTGAAATAAAAGGTGAAAGGATTGAAAATGAAATCATAGGATGTAATGCCCACACTAAGAACAGATCAAAAAACTAGTTGCAGGAATTGATCAAGGTGAGAGAGGAAATCACTACATAGGCAGAAATGAATGATGGGTGGAGACCAAATGTTGGTTTCATGACTGAAATGAATGCGGAAATCTCTCAATTGAAGAAATTAGAGGATGAAAATCCAAGGCAGAAATCAAGAGATAAGTGGATTCAACAAGGAGATGCAAACAATGCCTTTTTTCACAGGAAAATAAAATGAAATAGGAACAGAAATTACATAATAGGAATATGGAGTGATGGTAGCTGGATCAGTGAAGTAAAAGAGGTGAAAAACAGTTTCAAAACACATTTTGAGGACATATTCAGAGAGACATATGATAACAGGCCGACTATGTCAGGAATACAGGCCAAGCAAATAACTGCTGACATGCAAGAATTTATGATTAAATAGTTTAGCAATGAAGAAATAAGAAAAGCAATTGATGACTGTGATGGAAATAAGAGTCCTGGTCCGGATGGTATGAACTTCAGTTTCAGCCAACACTTTGGAACAACATTTGAGGAAGATATTTGTAACATGATGAATGAATTCCACAGCTATAAATCCATAGTGAGAGGAGGAAAGGCCCTCCAAATAAGTGATTACATCCACATTGTGCTTTTTGCAAAAAAAAAAAGAATCACCCCTCCAAATAAGTGATTACATGCCAATTACACTGGTTGGAGCCATGTATAAAATTATATCAAAAACTTTGGCAGGCAGAATAAGTGTAGCACTGAAAGATGTTATATCTTCCACACAAACAGCGTATCTGAGGGGCAGAAAAATAGCAAATGGCATAATCACTGCGAATGAAATAATTGCTGAGGTGAAAAAGAATAGAAAACCAACTTTCTTGCTGAAGATAGATTTTTACAAAGCATATGATATGGTGAACTGGAAATATCTAGATAAAATGGCCACAAAACTAGACATTCCACATGAGTTTAGACAATGGATCAGTTCATGCTTAAACTTAGCATCCTCATCAGTGCTGATAAACGGAAGTCCTGCTGACCAATTTTATCACAGCAGAGGAATGAGACAGTGTGATCCCATTTCACCCTTTCTATTTCTACTTGTAACAGAGGGAATATCTCTATTGATGAAAAAAGCAATAAACACGAGAATGTATGATCTAGTAGGGGTGGGAAGGGATAGAGTAAAGATATCACATCTTCAGTTTGCGGATGATACAATATTCTTTGGTGAAGGGAACTGGAAAAACATAAAGTGTATCAAAGTGGTGCTCAAGAATCTTGAGTTAGCATCTGGACTCAAAATCAACTTCCAAAAAAGTGAAATCTATGGTCTGAACATGGACGAAATGACAACTGGGCAGATGGCAGAGTATATGAAATATTCTATCAGCAGTTTACCAATGATATATGTAGGATTATCTATTGGGGACAATCCAAGAAGGATCAAGATGCGGAAACCAATTCTTGACAACTTCAAGAATAGGTTTGAAAAATGGGAAAACTCAACTCTATCGATAGGTGGTCGATTGGTACTTATCATTTCTGTTCTTTCTAGTTTGCCATGTTACTATTTCTCTATTTATAGAGCTCCAAGGACAATCTTAAAAAACCTTGAGAGAATCCAAAGAAAATTATTTTGGAATGAGAGTAGAAATAGGAAGAAAGTGCACTAGATTAGCTAGAAGAAGATCAATCAAACAGCAGAGAATGGTGGACTAGCAGTACGAAATCTGAGAATTTTCAATGAAGCTTTGCTGGCAAAATGAGCAAACAGAATAACCCAAGAAGAAGATCATCTATGGAAACAGGTATTAAGATCAAGATATGGTACTCAAGGCCGATTGCAAATTGGCAAAATCAGGGAACTACCACCAACCACTGCACAACAAAGCACTGAAACAAGACCGCATACAACAATGAAGAAAGCTTCTAGATGGTGGCAAGATGTAAACAACACACTAAACCAAGAATGGCACCAAAAACTACGGAAGTTGGAATTAGGCAGAGACAACACTATATTGTTCTGGGAAGAGGAATGGATCGGAGAGCAGAAGCTAGCAAGAGCATATCCCAGATTATACAAAAAAACAAGAAACAAAAAAGCAACCATCTCAGAGATGGGTTACTGGGAAAATGGAAGCTGAATCTAGTCACTTGAATGGAAAAGACAACTAGACGACATAGAAGAAACAAATGCTGCAGAACTACATGAATTGCTATCTAACATTATTATGAATGCAGATCAGGATGACAGATGGTGTCAACAAACAAACAAAAACAAGGAGTTCGCAGTCAAAACATGTTATCACTGGATTATGCAGCACATGAATGAAACACAGTGGTCCACGGATGAACTCAGAATGATAAAGCAAAGCAGATGCAAGAAAGTACCAGCCAAAGTTCAAATATTCATATGGTGACTGGTGCAGAATGGACTTCCAACACAAGAAAATCTGAAAAGAAGAGGCATCATCTGTCAAGATCGGTAAATTAACTGTCATTTGTGCAAGGAAGAAGATAGTGAAGAAACAACAATGCACCTCGTCACACAATATAACATCACAAATGCAATCTGGCGCCACATCAAACAATGGCTTCAAATTGATTCAGGGATGGATGCTCCAACCATAGACGACTTTCTAAGATTGAAACCAAAGGCATGGAGTGAAGAAACCTGGAAATTATTTTGAATTGCAATTTCATGGGAGGTGTGGAAAGTTAGGAATAATCACCATTTTCAGAATGAAATACCAGAAATTAAGGAAGTGGTGCAGAAAGTAAAGGAAAGTACCTGGTTATGGCTTCAAAACAGAATCAAACAACCACTCAATTGCACGGCAATGGCGGCAAACTGGAACAGGAATCCAGCAGAATGTTTTCGTCAGCGAGATGGATCAAAATTTTTGGGGCTTTTAGTGTAATGGCCCAAATAGGCCCAAGATGGAAGAAAAAACTATGTAAATATGTACAAAACCTTTTCTCATTAATGAAAATCCAAAAAAATTGCATACCCAAAAAAAAATTCTGGACATGCTAGTTATGCTATGAAATACAACTCTCCTGAGCAATGACAAAAAAATTAGTGTTCGCTTAACACTCTTTTGCAACTTCAATTGCCTCTATTGTTAGTATGATAAAGTGTGAGCAGGTGTGAAAAAATTATGGTCCTCTTGAGCATAGCCCCATTGAACTAGAGGAATTGCAACTCAAGATCACTTATAGACTATGATTCTTTCAATCTTTTTTTCCATTGCTCTTCCATAGACCGGTGACTTCAAATGACTATAATTAAGCCTCGTAATACACACCGATTTTCCAAAGGATGGTATTTTTTTACCAGTCTACATAAAAATGGTGCATATCACCAGTACTTAAAAGAGCGATATATGTCAATTTATAGAAAATAGATTACTAGCGTGGGAGATAATTTTTTTGCCTAAAATCGGTAGAAGGCCAATTTTTTAGGGGTATAAAAGAACATGCATATATGTACACAGTGTTCGAGAAGTCAGCCGTTTAGGCTGACTAGACGCCGCCTGGGCGCTCAAAACAGCCTTCCCGACCCGATTAGGCCCTGGGCATGCTGTCTGGGCGCCTACGAGCA
>JAOYMZ010000332.1:0-10201 GCA_025802335.1 Pinguicula primuliflora | reverse complement strand
CATCAATGCTCCAATAATCTGTATTAAGTACAACATCCGTATTATTCTATTCATGGCTGATGGCTAAGCACAGACTCGGATATCTCAGTCGGACCCTTACCCTAAACCCTAAATTCTAAACCCAAATTACTTATTTATTTTAATACTTATCCAAAAAACACTACGCGTGTAGCCTTTTCATAGACTGCGCATGTAGTCTTTTCATAGACTGCGCATGTAGTCTTTTCATCATCTGAGCGTTTTGCATCTTTCCATTAACAGAGCGAGTTTTTTCATATTCTGTTGTGATGTAAAACAGCTAGAACAATTATAATCAAGATCCTGTTCTATAAATAGATACAACAACAAGAAGAAGAAAATCTACTCCTCATTCGTAACACATGGTTGCCAACGTCGCTTCCTTCTCCGATTTCGTCTCCGCCAGAATAAGGTATCATATTATTATGTGCAGTTATCTTTATCCCGGAAGATAAACCAGCAGCCTTCTACCAATTACCCTCCCTCCAGGCATACCAGTGAACTGGTGCTGGTGTATCTTCCGGAATAAAGTGAGCTGCCCCTAATTTTTCATTGCAACTCTTCACAATCCCTATCATATGAAGAGAAAGTTTGGATCGGTGAATGCTATTTCAGATTTCATGATGAAAATGAAGAAATGAAGCCTGTTGAAATAGCCAACACTAGCAAAGACGAATATAAACAAAATGAGCTTATGGTAGAAGCATCTTCACACACTCCATCTTCCATCTTCCAAATGTGGTGTTGGGGGATGCTTTACCAAAATCGATATGGAAGGTAAAGAGAAAATTTGTATCGGTGAATGCTATATCAGAATAAGTGATGAAAATCATGGGAGCATGAGTATTTTATATTATATAATGGACTTTATTTTATATGATGGACATGAGCATAAGTATTTTATATTAATTCTGAGTCATGTCTATTTTATATAATAGATGAAAGGATTGATCGATAATGAGCATGAATCTGTCTTACTGAGACATTCGTTCCTAACTCGACGATTTGTGTCGATTTCGTCAAACACATGTTTTTGTCATAGTTAAAAATCTCGAATAGCCTAGTCGGGACTAACACACTTCAGTCGACCTGATCAAAGATTTTTAGAAAAGGGGCACAATTATAAATTTTGATATATAATATAATATAATATTATATTATTTAATTATTAATATTTAAAAAAAATTATAGTTGTTCTCTACGGGACTCAGCATCTGATATTGCTACATAATAATTTCATTGCTAACCTGTCAAAAAATATATTTTCAATGAAAGTACTCAACAATCATTTAATCAACTATCTCTTATTTGATTTCGCAATTGAGATTTGACAAAATTCATTGTGGATAGACACAGAAAAAAGATACAAACAAAGAATTCAATCGTTCAGATTTTGCTTTGCATAGAGATTATGCAGAATTTGCATAACCTTCCTCGTAAAATTATAGAGCTCTATAAAGATTAAAACCACACCAATGAAATAAATTTATATAGTGTGTTGTGTGCAATGTTCATATGAGGCTATGACCCTCCGTCAATGTCATTGTTTCGGTCCAGCCTCTATTCCTATGGATGCTTAATTCTGAGTTTTAAAAAAACTATAACCAAACTCTACAACTTCTCCAACTGGACAGGATAAATCTCATCATAGTTCTTTACATAGTCCTCTCACTTTTTTAGCCAATATTCCCAATCATGTTTCTGTGTGGATCCCTCATCCCTCTCAGGCTAACTTGGGTCATATCCAGGACAAAAATGCTAGCGAACAGCCAAAATCAAAAGGATTGCACCTGCGGAAACAAGGGATTTATAAAGTCAAGGACCCTATTCAACAGGACAAGGACCCAAATCCACTAGTTCTTGATCCTTTGGAGGATAATCTAGATCCATTGGATGATCATCATGAACCTATGAGGGAAGTTTAGTTTTTTCTTTTCTTAGCACCCTAATCACTTTTATATGGCGTTAAAAATACTTTCTTGGAATGTACAGGGTATAAAAAATCCTAAAACTTTTTTTGCTTTACGTAATCTTATATCTACTCACCATCCGGATATTTTGTTTATCTTAGAACCCAGAATTAATGGTTCAAATGCAGATATTATTCTCAGAAGTATTGGTTCAGGATTTCAACACTCTTTTCGGGCGGAGGCTCAAGGCTACTCGGGTGGCATTTGGGTTCTTTGGCGAAATGATCTCACAATTCAAATTCTCTCTTATGACTGGCAATATATTCATTTACTTATCTGTTTTTAATGTAACTATAGTGTATGGCTCGCCTAACCCTTCTATTCGTAGAACTCTATGGTCTCAGTTATTTCCTTGGCTTTCTTTAGGTGACTTTAATGCTTTTCTCAGTTCACAGGATAAAATTAGGGGACGCTATCCGTCAGGATGCTCTCTATTTAGAGACTGGTTATCTTATGCAGATCTATGTCCAATCGGATTTTCAGGCTCACGTTTTACTTGGTCGCGCGGTGGTTGTCATGAACGCATTGATTGGGCATTCACTGATCAGAAGCTCTGCTCACTTTGTGCTGAGGTAAGTGTCAGCCATTTACCCCGTGTAGCCTCTGATCATTCTCCCTTATTGGTTTGTCTATAGTTTACTACTTTGCGGGATCAAGCAACTCATTTCTTCCGCTATATGAATGCATGACATTCTCATAATGCTTGGAAATCATGGTTAGCTACTCACTGGAATCCAACTCTATCCTTTACATCGGCATTATACGAGCTATGTCGCAGTCTATCGGATTGGAAAAATATTTTGGGGGATATTTATCAGAAGAAGAGACATCTTTCAAATAGGATTAGAGATCTTCAAATATCTTTGGCTCTTAGACCCTCCGTCTATCTACGAAAGTTAGAAAATTACTTAAGAACAGAGTTGGAGACAGTGCTGCTGGAAGAGGAATTACTTAGAAGACAAAACAGTCATTGTAAATGGATTTCACAAGGAAACAAGGACACTAGTTTGTTTCATTCTTGGTTTAAGGCTAGACCTTCTACAAACTGGTGCTGGAGATTGGTGTGCTAATAAGTTTACTATCCTGCACGAATTTACATTGTTTTATAAGGATATATTTGGTGATCGTTCTTGTAGTCCTGCTTCTATTACTCAACTTTGTCATATTCGTGGCTATTTTCCTGCTTTTACTCAGGTACAACTTAATTTTCTAAGTCATAATTTTGATGAACAAGAAATAAAGGTTGCTCTTTTTAGTATGGACCCGAACAAAACTCCAGGACCAGATGGTTTTACTCCAGGATTTTATCAATCTAACTGGGATATAATCTCAACTTTGTTTCGTAGCTTTGTTTTGCAGGTCTTTGAAACAGGTCACATTCCTTTGGAAGCCAAAAAAGGAATGATATCTCTTATTCCTAAACTTGCAAAACCGCATCGATTTACTCATTTTAGACCTATTAGTTTAATTAATATTGGTGCTAAAGTTATTACTAAGCTTATTGCTAATAGGTTACGGTTGGTTATGCTTCATCTTATTTCAGCTAATCAGTCCAGTTTTATTCAAGGAAGGCATATCACTGAAAATCTATGTAGGCTATTCACTCGATGAAGATGAGTAAAAGGAAAGCAGGATTTATGGCTATCAAAATAGATTTGGCAAAGACGTTTGATAAATTGGAGTGGTCTTTTATTGCTGATACACTACTAGATATTGGACTTCCTGCACTTCTTTCTAAATTCATTCTCTCTTCTCTTGAGAATAGTACAACTCAATTGCTATGGGAAAATTTAAGAGGATCTGAATTTCATCCTAGGAGGGGGGTTCAACAAGGTGATCCAATGTCACCTTATCTTTTTGTCCTCTGTTTGGAGAGACTTACTCAGGCCATTCAACTGGCATTTACTTTTGGATTATGAAAACCTCTTACATTCAGAAAAGATAAATTTCCTCTTACACATTTGCTATTTGCAGATGATCCGATTCTTTTTGCTCAAGGTACTACTCATCAGGCCGGAGTAATTCTTGACATTATGAGACTATTTTCTCTTGCTTTTGGTCAGACTATGGGTGCACAAAAATCAGTCTTTTGGACATCTCCTACTGTTTCAATGGAGACAGCTTTAGAAATTGAAAATATTCTGGGTATCCGAAGGGTGGATGACTTAGGAATTTATCTAGGTGTTCCTATTGTTCATGGTAGAATATCAAAGAATACATATGGATGTCATACTATCAAACTCAAGGAAAAGGATGCAAAATGGACAACACAACATATTTCTCTTGCTGGCAGACTTGTACTTAGCAAATCAGTACTCAATGCTCTTCCTGTCTATCAAATGCAGACAGTTTCTCTACCACTTAGTGTTTGTGATGGAATGGATAAGGTGACCCGAACCTTTTTATGGGGGGTAATGAGACAACAAGGAAGTTTTCTTTGGTAAAGTGGGAGGACTGTTGCGAATCTAAATTGCGAGGTGGTCTTGGTCTGTCTAAGAATCGGGATACCAATAAAGCATTGTTATGTAAAGCAACTTGGAATTTAATTGATGGTCCAAGATTAATGTGGACGAATATTTTTGAGGCTAAATATAATTTTCAAGCAAAGGACCTTCTCCACGCTACACCTACAAGGAATGGTTCTCATTTTTTGAAATATATACTCAACTCACTTGAGTATATACGAAAGTGATGTTCTTGGGTTATAGGGAATGGTCTTACTGCTAAATTCTGGACTGATATATGGGGACCTCTATCTGAACCTTTATGTTCCCTTGCTTTACATCCTTTATCATTGGCTAATTCTCTTCTATGTGTTGCAGATTTTTGTACACTATCAAGGACTTGGGATATGCCTCGACTCAGTTATTGGCTTCCACCACAAACTGTATTACTGCTCATGGCAACTGTTCCCCCACAGGTTACTTCTACTCAGGACACACTAGTGTGGAGACTCTCTCCAACAGGGAAGTTTTCTACTTCCTCTGTTAAGGAGCTGATCATTTCTTATGAACTAAATTTACGACATCCAATATGGACTAGGATCTGGTCTTTAAATGTTCAAGAGAATATCAAGATCTTTCTTTGGAAGTTGCTTCATAATTCTCTCATGACAAATTCTGAACATTACCGAAGAAGGATCTCTGATTCTCCTCTATGTATTTTCTGTAACTATCCTGAAACATCCCTACATATACTAAGGGACTATAACAGGAGTAAACAAATTTGGAATGCACTAAATCAGAAACTTTTATTCTTTTTTTGGCAAACAACACCCGAATGGATAATTTATAATCTCAATCCTAACTGTACTACTCTTGATTGGCAGATCACCTTTCCTACGGCGTTATACCAGCTGCGGTGTACCAGGAATGATTCAATTTTCAAAGGGAATCATGCTAATCAGCAGGAGCTCATTTCCAGAATCAACATACAAAGCAAGGAGACTACGCTAGTAAATAACTGGCTCTACAAACAGCAGCATGCGAAATCGAAAGCTTTACAACATTTACCTCACTGCTCTGAGATTGAACTCAATTCTCCATCAACCACTGTAAACCATTTTCTGTATGTGGACGGAGCGGTAGCTCATAGTTCCTCTCTTGCAGCTTATGGTGGTGTGCTAAAAACTCCTTTATCACTATGGACAGTTGGTTACTCCAGAAAGTTGGGTACTTGTTTTGTAGTGATGACTGAATTATGGGCTATCCTGAAAGGAATTGAGATGGTTAAGCGTAATAATCTACATGGCGTAAAGATGATGACAGATAGTCTTCTTGCGATTACCTAACTTCTGGGAAAGGATACTAATGGTTATGCTATGCTGTTAATACGCTGTATTTGGGCTGCAGCCAGGGGATGTAATGGCCTCACATTCCAACTTATTCAGAGATCAGAAAATCAGTCAGCTAATTCTCTTGCAAAATTGGGGCTCGGTTGGCCAGATTTTGTGGAACGTTCCTTTCCTTGGGATTCTTCACTTCGGATCTATAATGGTGCATACCCAAATGGTTCTGCTGCATTCAGTTCTTCCTGGTATGATGATAATTTTGCAACAGCCGATAACTCCATCTGGGACGAAGATGAGGGTCGATTGAGTACGACCAGACCTTGTCCTTCTGTGCACAATCATGTAGATGGGCAACCTAACAGTGAGCTTTCTCATTCACTTACTGATGTGCCACTTCCACTTGTTCAGGAATTGGAAGATCATCTTGCTGTTTTTCATCAGATTTCTTTGCTTCACCATTTCAAGCCTCCCTAGACTGTAGATATTATGTGATTGTAAGTATTTTGACTCTGTTGGCCGTTTTTTCTCATATGTATAAAACAAAATCAAACATTTATCAATTGTTAATATCTAATTAACAAAGAAGAAAGCGAGTAGATGCAGCATAATAAGATGTTTATACCTTGCTCCATTGACATCACATTAGACCCCACCATCTCTCACTTATTTTTTATAAATATTTTCTAATGTTGCGATCAATTTCAAAAACGGATAGTGACACACACAAATTATATACGGTTGTAAACTCCAAGATTTTACATATAAAGAACTTTACAACCATATTTTGGTTAAAAAATGAGCAAACGGGCTTTACTCAAACCCAGATTCAGACAGAATACTTGTCAGGTTCGGGTAGCGGGTACCCAAGTACAGATTCGAATAGCAATTTTAGATACCCGACTTTCCAATCCGGGTGAAGGTAATTCCAATACCGATGCCTCAAACCCGAATGTTCACCCTTACTCATACCTTCCACCTAAAATTTATCAAGTCCAAAATCTCCATATTGGATGAAAAAAGATTGTAAAGGAAATGACCTAGGTATTAAAATTGTCCAAAATCGTCTTCTGGGATTTTGGTTTACTTTAAAAGGAACACGTTTTCTTGTAACCAGAATTTTAGGATTCAGCTTCAGACCTCAGACAGGCTGCGTATCAATTTTGTATATAAAAAAAGAGTTAAATGTCATTTACATCCTTGTATTATACAAGGAACACGTTTTCTTGTAACCAGAATTTTAGGATTCAGCTTCAGACCTCAGACAGGCTGCGTATCAGTTTTGTATATAAAAAAAGAGTTAAATGTCATTTACATCCTTGTATTATACATATTGTTCAACTTGCACCCTTATAGTTTTAAAAGAACCAATTTACCCTCTTGTACTTTCAAAAAAAGACTCTCCACTCTATAAATATTTTTTTTATTTTTTTACTAATGAGCAAATTGTCTTTTATTTCTTTTAATGATCGTTTACGTAAACCAGAGATAAAAAATAATTGAACATACTTTCTCTCCGTTAACAATCTTCTACGTAAACCTTTGATAAAAATGATCTCCGCCGTAAATTTGATCAGCCCGCGTTGAGGGTCTTTTAGTAATTAGTAAAATAATAATAATAAATATTTATGGGGTGGGAGGTATTTTTATGAATGTATAGTAAGAGGGTAAATTGGTTAAAGTAGAAGTGTGTTATCAATATGTATGGTAGAAAGGTTAAATGACCTTTCACTCTATAAAAAAAATACAACTTCAAACCCCAAAATCGATAATGAAACCTACGAATCATTCCTCTTGGTCCGAACCATCGATAGAGGTTAGTAAATTTCGTCTAAATTTGAGATTTTTTCCGTCGAATTCATTTAGTTTTCGCTACCTACATATTACCTAACTCCTATGAATATAACGATTCTCTTGTGTTTGTAGATTCGAAACCAAACTCGTTCGTGACTTTCAATTCCCTGTAATTTGCATTTTTTAATCAATACGTTCATATATAGATGTGTTCTTCCCCAATTCATACTGTGTCCGAATTTTTGGATTTCATGGTTATTTGGATTTGGTGTAGTTTTTTCAAAATTGAAGGTGAATTCGTGTAATTGAGATATGTGTTCATGCTGAAACTGGTATGGGGTTCTAAAAAAAAATCAATTGTGAAATGCATTTAATTTTGTTGATTTTTTAGTTTTAGGGTATTGGGTCAATAATTTGGAAATTTTGTATTTCATTACAAATTGTTCGAATACAAATGTGTATGAATAATTAAATATTGTTGCACTGGGGCACTTTATCCAATTTGACTGAATGTTAGCTAATGCACAAGTATGCATTTATCTACGTTTTTATTGTATTTCTGAAATAATGTCTCGTGTTTTATTTAATGAGAATATGTATGAATCATTAGCTATTATTTTGGAGAATCTTGACCATTGTGGCACTTTAATTTCTTGAAACCATGTTTTATGTATATGATGAACTTGCCCCATTATGTTTTCAATTGCGGTCAAGGTATTGCAACTATGTTATGTTTTTGTAGCTCATTTTATGCATGTAACTTGTTTTTTCTTGTGGGTTTACTCTCGGAATTTTTTGGATTATTTATGCAATTGTAGATATTAGGTTGTAAACACTTTTTCTGTATATTTACATGCATTCAGAATGATTCTATGCCACCTTAATATTCAGATGGACCCTCATAAACATAAGTTTATAGCATTTTTTGTGAGTGGAATTTTGTTCTTCTCATCAGATGGAGGCGCAGTGGGCGGGATTGAGGAAACACGAGATTTTCTCGTCATCGTCCTCCGCTCAAATTGTATTGTCAATTGAAGATCTGCTTCTTCAGATTCTAATGGGCCTTCCAATCAAATCCTTAATTCAGTTCAAATCTGTTTCAAAGCACTGGTATTCTCTCATCACAAGCCCTGATTTCTTTTACCAGCGGAATAGCAAACCAGCGGCCGCAATTGGCTTATTATTTCCGAATGAGATTGAAGATGGCACATATCACCTTTTGCCATACTCCATTAGAAATCCTGCAATTGCATCATTCAGAAGACTGAATTTCAGCAAGGATCTTTCGACCGCCTGCGATATTGAGCAATCTTGTAACGGGCTATTGCTTTGCCGCACACGTCGGGCTGATGTCAAACGTCATGTCATTCCCGAGAAGGAAAGGCACTACTACGTCTGCAATCCCACCACCATGAGATTCTTCATTGTTCCTAAAGTACCGGAAAAATGTATAACGAAAGGTATGTACTTGGCTTATGATCCCTCAAAGTCTCCTCATTACAAAGTTGTTGCAATCTTCCGGATGTTGATAGATTTTGAGACTGTGAGGGCTAGGTGTGAACGAGAAATATGGATATATTCGTCCGAGGTAGATTCCTGGAAGAAATGCAGAGTTCCCTCTACAATTCGGATAAATTTAGAACATGGTGCTGCATACTGGAATGGTGCTCTTCATCGGTTTGAAGATGTCGAAGAAGAAGAAGTATTTTTGGTTTTCAAAGTTGATGACGAGACGTTTCACATAATGCCGAGTCCTCCTTATTCAGATAAAGAGTTTTTTTGGGGCACTGATTGCCTTATGGTGTCTGGTGATCATTTGCATTATATGGAGATTGTCATTAGGGAGATGAAGTTTAATATTTACGAGGTGAAGAGGGATTATTCTGAATGGTTTGTGAAGTACCAAGTGGATCTTTCATGCCTTGTTGATTATTATCCTGAGATTCGAGAGGTTCGTCCTTGTATTTCAGAGTTTTGTTACTATCACATTTCTTTTGTTCGGGGTGACACAGATGATGGTTCTTTCTTGGTTTTGGACATTCTAGGGAAAATTATTAAATATTATATTGTGGAAAATCGCTACGAAATGTTGTATGAGACTGGACGACATGGGGAAATACTATTCGATGGTGTACGCAGATATGAATTCATTGAATCATTCTGTTTAATTTAGTACTTGTTTCTTAATGTTCCCTGTTGGATGAAGGGTTATTTCTAGATATTTTGTTGTGAGTTTGTTTTGGGTAGGCTATGGAACGAAATAAGTTATGTACTTGATGGTTGCTTGTAGCGATTCCCCCATGTATTCTGAATGGTTTGTGAAGTACCAAGTGGATCTTTCATGCCTTGTTGATTATTATCCTGAGATTCGAGAGTTCGTCCTTGTATTTCGGAGTTTTGTTACTATCACATTTCTTTTGTTCGGGGTGACACAGATGATGGTTCTTTATTGGCTTTGGACATTCTAGGGAAAATTATTAAATATTATATTGTGGAAAATCGCTACGAAATGTTGTATGAGACCGGACGACATGGGGGAATATGATGGTGTACGGAGATATGAATTCATTGAATCATTCTGTTTAATTTAGTACTTGTTTCTTAATGTTCCCTGTTGGATGAAGGGTTATTT
>JAOYMZ010000331.1:0-10202 GCA_025802335.1 Pinguicula primuliflora | reverse complement strand
AATCCAGAATTGTAGGGACATGTAGTTTAATTAAGGATACATGTAGTTTAATTAAGAATTTCGCAAATTTAGTCTATTATTTAAATGTCATTAAGAATTTTATATTTTAAATAATTAATATTTTATTTTTGTAAGGATGAATTCTGGATTAATTGTTGGGACATCTAGCATTATTCTTACTCAAATGTCCTCCATACAAAAATTGACAAATGAAATATATTGGAAAAAAAGGAAATTGCAGACCGTACACTCAAACACGACCTTCCTTCCTCGTCAACGGTTCTCTGTTCTCTTTCTCGTAGATTTCGTCGATCCTGTAGGGGATTTAGCAGATTATGTTTCCAATATAAATTGTAAACCCATCTCTTCCCCAACCGCCGAGAATTTCTCAAGCGGAAGAAAATCGCGATCTTTAGTCTAATCTCATTTGCTCGGAAATTCGATGATATTTCTTTGAACCAGTTGGAATTTCCCAGAAATGAGAGGCTTATTGATTCCTCTCCTGTTTTTCATAATTTTGATATTAGCCGTTGTATTTGGGGATTCGTTAATCTCCGACAGTCAAGACCCCGATTCTACTCCGGAATCTCCGCCGTTGCTACCGACGCCGTGAGTATTAACTTCATTTGGGTTGTTGTTTGTTGACTTTATTTTATGGCCTGATATTTAAGCAAATTAGTCGTGCTTAATGATTCAGAAGGATTAGTATCCCTAATGTCTAGCACAATCAGTTTTCTTGTTGTATTTTGGATTTCCCTTGATATTATTCTAAATATCAGTTCCTGTTGCGTGTTTTTTTGGTGGTTCGAGATCAGTAAACATGAAACAGCTATAGTGGCTGCTCCAGATGGGACAGTATATCTTGTGGAGATTGGCTCAGGGAAAATCCTATGGTCATTCTCGTCGGGCACATCTACTTATTCATCATATCAACAAATTCCTTATCATGAAGGTGAAAAGCTCAACTCCTCTGCTGAAGGAGATGACTTTTATATAGATTGCGGAGATGACTGGGAGCTATACCTTCATGGGAAGGGCGTAGAAAAAGTGGTATGCCCAATTATTGAAATTTATGCTAATCTCTTTCATTATATGCCAGTAGAATAACTTCTCGTGGAGACCCTGTTGACTTGGCAGGATTCAAGTAGGGAAGGACTACAAGCCTCTTTTATGTATATATGAGCGTCTATGTTTTTGCTGTTTGAGCTAAAGTCGAATACATTCCCTCAATGAAATTTTGGCTCCTTTTCTTCTTCTTTTGTTTGTGTACTACAGAAGCTTCCAGTTAGTGTTGAAGAGTTTGTAAAGCGTACTCCGTATGTGTCAGCTGGAGGTGGTGTTATGCTAGGATCCAAGAAAACTGCTGTATTTCTTGTTGATGCAGAAACAGGAAAAGTAGTTCGTACTTTTAGAACTGATAGCCTTCCTTCGTCCGTAAAAAGTGATACTGATCAAGATTCGGTTTTAACCAAGACTGATGTTGAAGAATGGCTACCTTCTAGTTCTGTGGCTATGGAGGACATGGAGAAGCCACTCTATGTTACTAGAACCGACTATGCTCTGACGTATACTTCCATTAAAACAGGAAAAGTTTTATGGTATCTGATGTTTGCCAACATTGAAGCCTCCTTTCAGTGTGATGGAATTGATTTATTTTTAGGCCAGTCTGGAAACGAGAATAAATTCAGAACTGAAAAAGGGTCTGATATGAAACCCCAAATTCACTGTAACACAAGGCCCGTGGTCTATCGTATTCGTGACTATACTTCCTTGGAACCTCTTTTTATCAATAATAAGCTACCAGATACTCTTCCAGGTAGCGTTGTGCTTTCTTTGCCTGCTTCTGATCATCATGTCATGAATCATCTGGGCAACTCGTTTGCTCATCCCTACAGCGGTAAAGAAATTATGATGTTTCCCAAGGGGCCTACAAACAAAATACTAGATCATGATTATAGTACTGATGGAAAGAGTATTCTTGCTCTTCCGACACCTGAACATAAGGAGATCAAGATGCTTTATGGTGACAGTGGTACTCCTCAAATAGGTGGTCATGCTGGACCTAACCGTTCAGTACAACCTCGTTTCTGGCCGTTCATGATTTATTCTGCTTTGGTGCCTTTAGCTGTCACTTTTCTTTATTTGGTGAGACGTCCATTTTTCAGGGGACTACTATCTAAGCATCCTAAGCAGTCTGAGCACCTGAAATTGAGTAACATAAATCCGAGAAAAAAGAAAGGAAGGAAATCAGTAGCCACTAACCAGAGCTTGGTAGTTAGTAGAAGACATGAAGAAATTTCTGAAAGTGGTTCTGTCAGAATCTTAGAGGGCGTCAATATTTCTGAGACAGGTCATGTACTTTCGACACTAGAGACATGTGATAATAATGGAAATTCTGTCGATGGACGCAAGATCGGTAAATTGATCGTCACAAAAAATGAAATTGCAAAAGGAAGCAACGGTACCATTGTGCTTGAAGGGAATTATGATGGACGTCCGGTTGCCGTTAAGCGCCTTGTTCGTAGCCATCATAATGTGGCTGACAAAGAGATTCAGAATCTTATAGCTTCGGATCAACACCCTAACATTGTTCGGTGGCATGGGGTGGAACGTGACCAGGATTTCGACTATCTTTGTCTTGAGCGCTGCACGTGTAGTTTGCATGATTTGATATTATATTGCTCTTCCGAGAATGAAATTACTATCACTGATGGAGCTCGTGAGTCCCTTGGTTACAATTTACAATTCACAAGGACACTTGGAAGCAACAAGGAACTGGAACTTTGGACATCTGACGGCTATCCTTCTCCTTGGTTATTAAAGTTAATGAGGTATATTTGTGATAAGATCCCTTTATCAATAAGTATTGAAAGGGCCTTTGCTAATTATCTTCTAAATTGTTTTGCATCTATCTCGAGTCGTGTTTATCTCATGGTATTCATGGGTCTACTCATAATAAAATTGCTTGCACATGAACTTTTTATAGATATAATTGCGATTTCTAGTTCTTGGACACGGTATCATTAGGACTTCTCATGTAAGCAATTTTTCTTTTGCGAAAATCATTGAAATTTCGTGATGGCATGTACCAACTGCAGGGACATTGTATGTGGACTTGCACATCTGCATGAAATCGGCATTATACATCGAGACCTGAAGCCACAAAATGTTCTTGTTGTTAAAGATCGGCTGATATCTGCTAAAATCTCAGACATGGGTATCAGCAAGCACTTGGATAGTGAACTATCATCTTTGACAAAGCATGCTACTGGTGGGTGCTATCTGTAAACTTTTGACATCAGCTTTTTAAATATCTGCATTCTGCACTAGTTGTAAATGGTGTAACCAATGTTGACATTTCGCCGTGTAGGGTATGGTAGTTCCGGGTGGCAAGCACCTGAACAATTGCGTCGTGAACGACAAACTCGTGCTGTTGATTTATTCAGCTTAGGATGCATTCTCTTTTTCTGCATCACTGGAGGCAAACACCCATTTGGAGAAAGCCTTGAACGTGATTTTAATATAGTCAATGACCGCAAGGACCTCTTCTTGATAGACCATATTCCAGAAGCTACAGATCTGATTTCTAGACTTCTAGATCCCAACCCGGAATTGAGGTAATCCCTTCAAAACAAGTTCAACAGCTACTGCTCCTTCCGTGTTATCAAATTGTCTTAACAGCAACTTTCCTCGTGGTTATAATAAATTCATTTTTTTTTTTTACTTTGCTACATCTTTTAGGCCAAAAGCTATTGAAGTGATGCATCATCCATTGTTTTGGAACTCCGAGATGCGACTGTCATTCCTCAGAGATGCTAGCGACAGAGTTGAATTGGAGGACCGAGAGCAAGGGTCTCAGCTACTGGAGGCATTGGAAAGTAGGGGAAGAGCTGCTCTGGGTGGTAAATGGGATGAAAAGATGGATGGTGCCTTCATCAACGAGATTGGTCGTTTCAGGCGGTACAAGTTTGACAGCGTACGTGATCTGCTGCGCGTCATAAGGAACAAGTTGAATCACTACAGAGAACTCTCCAAGGAAATCCAATTGATACTTGGACCGGTCCCGGAAGGTTTCGATTCTTATTTTTCAACCAGATTTCCTCAACTCCTGATTGAGGTATACCATGTTATTGTTGGACATTGTGCGGACGAAAAAATCTTTCACAAGTACTTGACAGGTACTTGACAGGTACTTGACAGGTACTTGACAATACTTTATACCTCGGCTTTGCTCTTACCTGTTATAGCAAATTGTACATATCTGTGATAACTTGGTTTCAGTAGGGAGTCAGAAGCCAAGAAACTTTATGAGGACTACTTAATATTCACTGTGCTTTGTACACTTTTCAAATAATATGTCAAGCTAATGGAAGTGAATTTCATTCCTGCTATGACCTGCTGCTGCTGTTTCTACATCAATTTCCCTGTTGGTTTCACTGTATATTTCTTCAATTCTCCTCCTCTTCCTATCTGCTCTTGACTCATCTCTGTCATTGAGTAAGGACCATATTCTCTGGAGCCTTTTCGAGCGTGAGCTGCCTGATTGTTTTTCTCTCAGACTAGGCTGATTCGAGTTTTTTTCCCTGGACTGGCAAAGGATGAGAGAGCAGTGCATGATGATGGCAATAAGGCAAACAACCCCTGTTACGGCATACAGAACCCAGAAGCTTGCTAGATGGAGACGATTCGACTGGAGCTCCGTGTTGTCTGAACTGCACGTGCTCGCTATCAGCCACTTGTCGTGGATTCGTTGAAGATCTCCGCTCTCAGATAGCGTTAGAATTGCAGTTGACAGGTCGATAGCCAGAGGAGAATCTCGTGGAAACGCCTTCAAATAATGCATATATGATTGACAAGTCAGGAATACAGTAGACACAAAAAACTGTGGAGGAAAAAGGAGAGTAAGCAAGTTACTCACAAACCCCCAGCCACTCTTGGTGAACTCTTGGCCTATGATCCTGAACTTGCAGTGGCTCGCCAAGAATAGTTCGATATACGGTCCTTCATCGACCACGGCTGCGACACCCCCGTTTCGCGGGCCACGTTCGAGAGCATCCGCATACATCTCCGGCGACCCGAGAGGCCTGAGTCTTGACATTGGTATACCCATTCCATCCATCAAGTAACTCTGTGCAAAAGAGCCAACTTGATATCCAATTGGTTCTTGGCCTTGTTTCAAGGTCTCAATTCCTTTGATGGGAGAGTGAAGCTGTTGCACCGTCAGAATGGATGTCAAACTTGCTGTGTAACTCGAATTGATTATCAGCACCACAAACAGCCATATGAGCAGCACGACACGCCCGAGAGTACTCATGGTACTCTCTCCTGCATTTATGCAACGGGGGATTTAAACCTGATATTCTAACAACTAACCCAGAGAAGGGAGTATGTCACTCACTGTGAGAGAAGAATAGAGTGGAGAAACTGAACCTGCAGAACAAAAAATATAACTTTCTGTTAAAAGCTATGTAATGTCGTGTGTTCTATAAATGTGTTTGTATTTACTAGATCATGAGTACCGATATCGTCAGATATAAAAGCGAAATGGGTATCTGTAAATGGGAAAAGGGGAGCGAGAAACTCACTGTATACTATACACGTGTCAGCGAGCCCGCGCAAAAAATGTCACACACACATATTTTAGTTACACCAATCCCATCGTGCCAGTTAGGCACTGTATACTATACAGTGGGAATCGGGGACTCACTGTATATTATACAGTGCCCTCGTGGCACTGTAGGATTGGTCAGTCAGCGAGATCCAAAACCCATACAGTGAGATTCTCACTGTACGTCCGCGACCCTGTAAATGTATTATATTTGTCAGTAGCCATGCCCTATATTTAAATCTTACCATAAAATCGTTATGAGTTGTCTCTTTGGTGTTCCTCTGAACTCATCATTTATCCGGTGCTCTAGGATCCATATCACTATGCCTACGGAAAGGAAGAAAGCTACACAAACTCCCCACAACTGATGCGAAAATGGTCTCAAGAATGCCCAAGAACCAGAGTTCAGTTCTCTTACAGGGGCCACCACCACAAGTCCAGAGGAAGCATATGGCTGAGTAAAATCCACTATTCTTGTCCTATTGGTAACAATAGCTATGTCACCAACTGCCCCATCGAACACCTACCAGAGGAGGGAGGAACTGTAGTTAGACATCAATACTAGTAGTTCTGATCAGTATTCTAGAGTGAGGCGGTCGCAGTCTCAAAACAGCCCCGTTTTAGGGCGGGGCGGTGAGCTGGCGGCCTCCCAGGGCGATGCCTGGGCGGCCGCTTTCTATTTAGAAAATATTTTTTTTCAAAAATAATAAATGGCATTTTGCCCAGGCGGTTGAGCGCCGTCCAGCGCTTTGTCGAACATTGGTTCGGATTAGCTGTAAATACAACACCAGAATGCAACTTGGATTCATCCCTATTTGCATTTGCTGCTTCTTTTTTCATACTTACTCCTGCAGTGATCAGCCTCACCAGCTCACCATAGCTTGGATTTTCTTCGCCATTTCCATAGGGTATGAATTGGTATGGAACAGCATATGGCAACAACTCTACTGCAGCTGTGAATACATCTATACAAAATCCTTTGAAGTTATTTGTGCCTGAAACTTGAGAAACGAATTCCTTGAAGCTAACCCTGCGAGGAACCCCAATTTTAAGTAGCTTTCCGTTATTCGGGAACATCCATCCGCGAGGAGTTTTCACAGATTCTCCGGGCCAAACGACAGCATTCAGTTCTCGGTTCATGCTAGAATGATTAACTGAACTTGAGTTTAGAGCTTCGGGAGCTATAACAGATAGGCCCGTATTGTTGGCCCAATATCCAACTCTATGCAGACCAGTTCCTATGATGTTTAAGATCTCATATGCAGGAAAAACAAGAGATCTATCAGAAGTGAATTTTATAGACCCTGTCAGACCAACAAAGTTGCTACGTAAAATGTTGTTGAGAAGGAGAGGTCCTCCATCAAAGATAACCATTTTATCAAGGTGAAGTTTACTCCACTGTACAGAATGCAAGCTGGGATCACTGGAAAATGATATAGTTCCTCCCTGATTGAAGAACGAATCAATAGCCTGAGCGAGCAACCACACGGTATCGTAAGCGTATAGGCCGTACGCGTTCAGACCCACAGCACCACCAGTTAATTTGTTCCATCTTGCTGAAAAAGCACGCTTCCTTTTCGAATCAGGCGTGTGCTGACGAAGAACAAGGGCTCCTTGCAAGTTATCCATCATAGCCTGTGATGAGAGAAGCGGAGCAGCATCGAGAGCAGATGAAAGCCAATCAGTTGCAATCCAAACATAGCCATCATTCATCATTCCGAGGCGGTGAGATACAGAGAATACTGTAAGTCCTACTGCAGGATAGGATTGCAGAACTATAACACGAGACTCCATTTGTGCAACTTTGATAAGAATATCCATCAAGTCATCCTCACTAAGATCCCCGGGAGGAACCGGAGCTTTATGTGAAATGCGACAGCGCCTTGCAGCAAGTGCATCGTCTAATGCAGCAAGCCCATTCCTTCCATAATCATCATCAACAAAAATCATGATAACTTCTTTCCAACCATAGTGGGTGACAAGTTCAGCAATTGCAGCCATCTGGTGCAGATCACTTTGTGTTGTCCTGATAAAGTAAGGATACTGAAGAGATGAGAGGGTAGGGTCCGTCGCGGCAAATGATAAGAAAGGCGTTTTGAGCTCATTAGCAATATCAAGTATAGTGTGAGCAACCACAGAAGATTGAGGGCCAATGACGGCAACAATATCAGTCTCCATAAACCGCAAAGCTGGGCATTTTTACATAAACAGAACACCATCAAGAACTTATACATCAAATTATGTTATGATCTATGGATGTATTTAACCAAACCAATCATGTTTTGCGGCAATCTGGACAAGATAAGGAGGGGAAACAGTAATAAAGAATACCTTCAACCAATCCAAGAAAGGCACTGCAGTTGGAATTTGTGAAGTTAACATTAAGTCTGGTTTGCCCTAAAATACTGGGATTGGAGTTTACATCTTTCACAGCCTCCTGAATTGCAATCTTGGCGACTCTCCCAATGTTAGTATCCAGAGCAAACAAAGCTCCTATATTCACAACCGCTGGTCTTGATGAAGAACTTGCACTCAACCCATTCGAATGAAATCCAAAACACAGTAGAAGAATCCAGAAAACCCACATCCTTGAAGTTAAACCAAGTATGAGATTTCAGATATTTATGACCTGCGGCTGCAGGTTGTGTAAAAGAAGGATACGAAACTATTTCTCATCTCCTTGAAGCGGATTCAGCAGTAATTTGATGTATGCATATCTACAAGCCTGGATAAGAGCATCTAATTTCACAAATGGAAGACATGAGAAACAGCTTAGCTTGTCAATGATCCCACTAGTTACCACAAGAAAACGACATCCATAAGTTGAGGTAAAGGGCCAATTACAAAAAGGGGAAACCTTTCCAGAATACCACAAAAAGAATCATATTCTGTGCGATGACTTGCTGCTACAATGTGCTTCGCCAGTCGGAAACAACAGAAGAACCCACCAAGATAAGCACGTGCTACTTATTGAAGAAGCCAAAAAGGACATATCAGGAGAGGCCAACCATGAATTTACCCAACCTTACACAACAATCACGTGCGTCAGATGGATGACTGGTTTATCGGGCAACTAAACAACAAAAGAATTCAACCTTCAGTTAAGGATGGATTGTTAATTGCACTTAAAATTTATGTATTCAAATTAATTTGTCACATATCACTTGTCAAATATGTTTTATTGCGGTAGATAGTTAGATTTAGCTACGGTAGAGCTCACTGTTCAACACAGAATTCAACCACATTTCCTTTTGTTTTGGGGTTCATTTTTGTAATGTTTAAAGGAAATTTGGGGGCAGTACAGAACCAGTGGATTGTTGGTCACGGTCACGAGTGCTAGATAAATATTCACAATTTTTTCTGCATCAATGCAAAAAATAACGTTAATTTTTTAGTTTGTCTTCTTCTTTTCCCTTTTTACCTTTAACCAGGATTATTAACAAAAAGTGAGTAATCACCAGCAGAATGCATGTGCTTATGTTGGGTGATTGATTTAACTTGGAACCAGTGAAGGCCGAAGTAAAGAATACTTGAATGTAGGGTGTTTTTGAAGTTTCGAGCAATTCTATTCGAAGGTACAAAATTCTGGGTACAACCCGATGAGGAAATCTCGACCAAAAATGGTGATCAGCATCTTGTAACATTTTACAATTGTCAAATGATTTTCGCTTCATTGATCTTTTCTGACCTTGTCTCTCCCGAAGAAAAAGCAAACAACGGGCCAAGTAGCACGATGCAATGGATTCCTTAGAGTTCTCGGTGGCCAGTATCTTCATTGTTAACAGTCTGCCCGTCGACACTACATGAAAAGAGAAGTTGCATAGATATATGAGCAATACTATTTATTCCCTCAACTTTGACACACTTTCATAACCTCCGATGTGGCAACCACTGAAGCCTAGAGAAATGTTGGGGGCGGATCAAGTATTATAATGTTAACCAGAATCACCTGTTCATAGGACAGTATCTTGCAAGGTCTTGGCACAGGACCTTGCTCACTTGCCCTACTTTAACAGAACCTTTCTTTATCGATTCTGCAAGCTGCTTTCACAAAAATAATATTCGGTTGTGTTATGAAACTAAAGTGGATGAAATGTATACGAGTAAGGTTAACCTCATCTTCAGCTCCCTCCAGTAATCTAAGAATGCAAATAAATCGAAGAATTAGATGAGCTCAACACTACAAGGACAATATGAGGAGCAAACTAAATTAATTTCCAAAGGTGAATATGTTACAGGAGATATTTTCACACCTTCCGCAGAAACTTGAGATGTCTTTCGAATATGCCCGAGCCTCTTGCTTATCTACGAACAAAAATTTCAGATGAACATGATAGTAAAAAAACGTAAACATTGATTGCATAAAGCCAAGCCAAAAGGATATAAGGCTGCATGTGAATTGGGTGAATGGTTATCAGAATGTACATAGGAACCAAGAAGTTGCTTGATGCATCAAAATTTACAGATAAGGAATAAACATGGATGAACACAATTTAAATATCAAGCAGTTTTAAAATAGCTACTCTGCCTGGAATATTTTGCCTTGCATGGGCGCATATGAAGGGCATTAGTCGGGGGGGGGGGGGGGGGGGGG
>JAOYMZ010000330.1:0-10202 GCA_025802335.1 Pinguicula primuliflora | reverse complement strand
CGATTTCATCAGTGTCGTCCCCCGTGATGATCATGTCATCAACGTAGATAATAAGACATGTAATTCCTGCATCCCTTTGCTTCAGAAATAAGCTATGATCAGAATTACTTTGAAGATAACCATACTTCTTTATTGCCAATGTGAAGTGACCAAACCAAGCCATGGGAGACTGTTTCAAACCATAGAGTGACTTCTTTAACCTACAAACTTCACCTTTACGAAATACGTCTGAGAAACCGGGTGGACCATCCATATACATTTCTTCACTCAAATCTACATGTAAGAACGCATTTTTTACATCGAACTGATGCAGACGCCAGTCCAAATTAGCAGCAATCGAGAAAAGAATCCGAATAGTATCCAACTTGACCACTGGAGAAAATGTTTCAGAGTAGTCAATCCCGTAGGTCTGGGTATATCCTTTAGCAATAAGGCGGGCTTTGTATCTTTCGATCGAGCCATCTGCTCTTCGCTTGACTGTAAAAACTCATCTGCACCCAACTGGCCTCTTCCCTGGAGGCAATTGACACACTTCCCAGGTACCATTTTTCTTCAAAGCGTCCATCTCTTCTTCCATAGCAAGTTTCCATTGAGGACTCCTCATGGCTTCAATTTCATCACGAGGAATATTATCAGTATAGATGGCAGCTGAAAAAGCTCGTGCAGCCTCAGTCAAGCTCCCACTGACGAGATCAGCTACAAGGTATCTTTGGGATCGAGGATCATGAACAGGAGTATACTTCTTAGGCATTATTCCCCTCGTGGATCGGGGAGGCAAGGTATATCTCGGTGTCTCAGGGCTCCCTGTATCATGATCAGTAATAGAATTTGAAACAATAGGTGCATCAACAGGAACTGAAGGAACTGAACTTACTTGATCATCCGAAGAAGATAACTGAGGCAGCTCGTCCCGGTCTGGATGTACTATGTCGTGTGTCACAGGTAGGGTCTCTGTCGCAAGTGGGGTCTCTGTCGATATAGTTTGTGCAGCTGGCATAGATGACGTAATAATATGAGACAAATCTGGGTTGGGCACATGAGGTGTATGAATCTACTGTGATGAGGCTCCCAACCAATCAAGAGTGTCATCATGACTCTCCCCCTGACATCTTGAGTAGTAGTATTCCATTTCCACAAAGTTACAATCCAGAGTGGTAATCATATGACGAGTAAGAGGATTATAACATCGATATTCCTTTTGAAGGCCCCCATACCACACAAAGACACATTTTTCAGCACAAACATCAAATTTTGACCTATGATTCTTAGGAATATGCACATACACAGAGCACCCAAATATTCATGGGGTTAAAGATAGTGATTGAGGTATTTGGGTAAAATCTGACAATGCTTGGATAGGAGTTCGAAATTTCAGGATCTCCGTTGGCAACCTATTAGCTAAATAGACAGACGTAGCAACAGCTTCTGGCCAAAAAGAGGGTGGAACATGAGACTCAAGCATCAGGGCACGAGTAATTTTGAGCAAAAGATGATTTGGGCCTGAATTTTGAATAATTTCTTTGGGCCTGAATTTTGAATAATTTCTTTGGGCCTGAATTTTGAATAATTTCTTTGGGCCTGAATTTTTTCTTTGGGCCTGAATTTTGAATAATACTAGACGAGGCCCAATTCAACGCACACGATTTAGACTTGCCCAATTTCTACAATTTTTCTGGCTCAATTTTTTCAGCTACATTTTTAGCTTCTCCGACCATAGATCGATCACCTTCAAATTCTCCGAAACACCCCTGCACAAAATATTTAAGACCATTTAAAACATGAGGACAATGAGGTAATTTAACCTCCCTTGACCAACCCTTCTCCTTCCCACAATTGGGATCTAGCCGCCGTGCCCAAACCTTATCCTTCACCTTCAAATTCACTTTCGGATCTGGCCGCCTCCAAAATTTATTCTCTAAATCTCGTTCGTCCCTCCGGTTTCTGGACGCGGGCGTCGGGTCGTTGCCTCCCAACGCCACAGGCTACATGTTTGCCTCCTGTATTGATCTCGCCGCCGTCTTTTCCAAGCACCATACTCGGACAGTGTCGCCGCACGAGATGACCTCCGTGCTGGTGACCTGATTGTGTCCCGGGATGATGATTTCGACGGTATTTCCGTCGTTTCTGGCCGATTGTTGTCCCCGGATGGCGGTCTGTGTAAGGAACGAGGAGAATTGTGGTTTGCTGGTGGGTCTGGAGGCTGGTTGTAAGCAGGTCGGGTTTCATCTGACCCGGATCCACTGTGAGGCATGTCTCTTGCCATATTCCGGGCCGGGTCGGACACGGGTCGTGGGTTAGCCCCACTCGGTTGGTTCACGACAGGATCTCCAACTCCATCGTCAGGTCATGGCCCTTCATGAATTCCGCCAACAAATTTCACAAGCTCTTGCATAATCAGGGAATGACTCCCTTTATGAATCTCGATAAATTTCTGACTGAGCAATTCCATCGCATCTGCGAGTTTGCCTCCGTCATTGGCCATCTGTCGCCGGAGTGATTGTTTGGTAGATGACGATTCCGCAGGAACTCCCTGCTCCGATACCATGTTGAATTTATAATTGTATGATATGATTTTGTTGAATTTATGATTGTATGATATGATTTTGAATCATATCATACAATCATAAATTCAACATGGTATCGGAGCAGGGAGTTCCTGCGGAATTGTCATCTACCAAACAATCACTCCGGCAACAGATGGCCAATGACGGAGGCAAACTCGTAGATGCGATGGAATTGCTCAGTCAGAAATTTATGGAGATTCATAAAGGGATTCATTCCCTGATTACGCAAGAACTTGTGAAATTTGTTGACGGAATTCACGAAGGGCCAACGATGTAGTTTCCAAAGGAGACGCATCGGCCTTTGATTCCTGTCCTTAATTGCTTCATTCACTCAACCTGCATCTTCGTCTTTCAGTATTTAACACACTTCAATGTGGTCGAAGAAACGATCGGGATCGTCCTCATAATTGAGGGTTCACAACTGTTTTTCTCTTACGTTTTCACTTCTACGTTTCCGGAGAGGAATGGGTTGCAGAATCCGTCTACGCCCCACAGTAGCCTTCCGGATAAAGATTTGGACTTCAATTCCACGGTTAAAAAATTCGATGCCTTATTGCCGTTTCATTCACTACATCCGCTTCCCGTCCCATAAGGTAATCGAGTTTTCAGAATCCCCCATATCCAGGAAACTGATTTGTTTCAGTCAGTTCTCCAAAACTAATTGGTCTGATCATGTATCATACGTAGGGAGTGGTTTCGAAGAATAGGGGAGCAGACTTGCCGTCGTGTGTTCGGAGCAACGTACTTATGCCGTTGTGGGGGTTCGGAGTAAGGTATTTTGGTCGGCACCCCCATATTAATGAACTGTTTTGTTGTATTTTTTATTTCATTGACATTGACTACGTGCAGTCTCATTTTCCCTCCTTCCATATCCGTTGAGTATGTGGGATTTTTCTAATTTGAAATTTGGAGTTTGGGAAATTTGATTTAGATGAGTTGGGTTTGATTTTTGTGGTTGAATTCTGTGAGTTTTCACGATCTTTCATCAGCAAACATTGTCTTTCATAGACTTAGTAGTGTAAATCGTAACTCTATTTCTCCTTGATGCAGGTTTGTGAAAATCTCTGGTTCCTTTGTTTCACATTTGTCTGCACCAAACCTTATTTTTCATGTTTCAGTTTGCAATCTTGCTGCGAAGTGATTACATGAATTCACTGCTTACAATTCAGGGGATACCTATCCGGTCGGACATGCATTTATTCAATCAATGATTTGGTTTCTTTATGATCTACTAGATACTGATGGATATGTAATTTCAATTTGGGAATTGAAGAACCAAACCTTCTTTCAGCCGATTTTACAAGAGTTGAAGATACAAAGCCTGCTGACGCTCATTCCTTAAACATGTACGGGTAGGATTTTCAGGAGTAAGTTGGTGAATGATTTCTTATCTTCATATGTTGTGGGTCGTAGGCGTTTCAGTAGTGTGCATGATTAATTCTTGGAATATATGTATTGGTGGTGTAAGTCTGACATTTGTCATTTCTTTTGGAAGCAAAAGATTTGGAAGGATGAACCATTCTGTTTCAACGCCAGAATGCACAAGGTGGAAAAGATGGTTGACTATAATCTGTTAGGGTGATTAATATGCCTTTTTTTGTGTGGATGAAGGGAGATATGTCCCTTGGAGGTGTTGACTATAATATTATAGATAAATACTACGTATACTTCATTTTGTATACATAATTAATTATACGTAGTAAAACGACGTCGTTTTGTTTAATAAACACACATTTGATGGTACGTCGTTTTTGTTTGATTGATGATTGTTTGATTTTGTGTATGAATATGAAACAAGAACATAAGAATTTTACGTAGTTCGGGAATTTCTTACTACAGCGAGAGATTTTCCTTCTCCGTTTCTTTCTCTTAATCATTTTCCTTTGTACTTACACATACATTTACAGCATCTACATTTTCCATCTACTATCCTCAAGTCATGGGACACATCCCGTAAGTTATGGGATGAGGATAAGGAAAGATTTGGGTTGATTTGGGATGTCATAAATGAGATCACCCAAATCTTTCCTTATCCTAAAGATCACGTTTTGTCAACACTCCCCCTCAAGTTGGGTGTAAGGTATCCAACACCTAACTTGCATAATATTTCATGAAAGATTTGTCCACTCACTGTCTTAGTCAAGATGTCTGCATGCTGATCTTGTGATTGGACAAAGGGAAAAACAATGCATCCACTCTCAAGTTTTTCTTTTATAAAATAACGATCTATCTCCACATGTTTAGTCCTGTCGTGTTGGACTGAATTCTGCGCAATCTGAATAACTGCACGATTATCATACATCAGGGGGCATGCCTTTGACGATCCGAATCCCAATTCTGTCATCAATTTCTTAATCCACAATACTTCTGTCACTCCTCGAACCATACCTCGAAATTCTACCTCAGCACTCGATAAAGCTACTACCTTCTGCTTCTTACTTCTCCATGTGACCAAATTGCCACCGACGATAGTAAAGTATCCAGCTGTAGAGCGCTGATCTACTGGATTACTAGCCCAAGCAGCATCCGTGTATGCCTCAATTCTCAAGTGTCCATTTTTCCGGAAGATGATCCTGGTATCTGGGGATCCCTTCAAGTATCGCAAAATCCTCAACGCTGCTTCCATGTGATCATTTTTGGGTTCATGCATAAATTGACTAACCACTCTCACAGCATATGCGATATCCGAGCGTGTATGTGCCAAGTATATGAGTTTTCCTACCAAATGTTGATACCTAGCTTTATCTGTCCTTTCAGCTTTTTCTACACTTCTCAGGCCATGACCTATCACTATAGGTGTATCCACGGGTTTGCATTCCAGCAGTCCGGTTTCAGCTAACAAATCCAATATATACTTCCTCTGTGAGGTGTAGATGCCGTGTTGTGACCAAGATACCTCAATCCCAAGAAAGTACTTAAGCGCCCCTAGATCTTTCATCTCAAATTCTTTGAATAAATTTTCCTTTAAACTTTCTATCTCAGCTGCATCGTTTCCTGTAATAATCATATCATCCACATATATAATAAGGCAAGTGATCCCTTCTTTTCGATGCTTCAAAAAAAGAGTATGATCTGCATTGTTTTGACAATATCCATATTTCTTCATAGCCACAGTGAACCGACCAAACCATGCCCGAGGAGACTGTTTCAGACCATAAAGAGATTTTTTTAACTTGAACACTTCTTTTGGAGCGAAATCATCAGAAAATCCAGGTGGTCCTTCCTATGGGAACTGATGTAGGGGTCAATCTAGATTGGTTGCAATCGAAAATAGAACTCGAATAGTATCCAGCTTGGCTAATGGAGAGAAGGTCTCAGAATAATTGATCCCATAAGTCTGTTTATATCCCATAGGCCTTGTATCTCTCGATTGATCCATCTGCTTTCCTCTTAACAGTATAGACTCATCTGCACCCAACTGGTTTCTTTCCAGAGGGTAATTCACACTTTTCCCATGTCTGATTCTTCCTAAGAGTTTTCATTTCTTCTTCCATAGCCCTTTTCCATTCAGGGCTTTGCATAGCTTCTGTTTCATTTCGAGGTATATCATCAATATATATAGCTGCAGTGAAGGCTCGTGCAGCCTTAGTCAAGCTCCCCCTGACCAGATCAGCCACAGTGTACCTCTGAGACTTTGGACAATGCTCCGGAGTGTACTTCTTTGGCTTCACACCTTGAGTGAACCTAGGGGGTAGAGTGTAGCTGGGTGTCTCTGGTCTCCCTGCATCATTAGTCACATAATCTAGAACAAACTCACGAATAGAAGCCTTAGGGGAAAGTGTACTTACCTGAACATCCATAGAAGACTCTAATTGAGGTGGCTCCTCCCGGTTCGGATGTACTATGTCAATTTCGTTGATTTCAACCAATGGCCTCCCTATCTTGTGAGGCACGTTAGACGCAGTCGGCATCGGAGTAATGTGACACACATCTAGGTTGTGCGCGTGAGGCGCAATTGGTTGTGGCTGCTTTGTGGGGAGAGAAGATTGAGAGGACACGAGCCAATCAAGGGGGTCTTTTTTCTGTGTTTGCTCCCCCTGACCCCTGGATTGCGACACATAATAATACTTCGTTTCAATGAAGTTACAGTCCATAGTAGTGATAAGGCGACCCGTTCGAGAGTTAAAGCATCTATAGCCTTTCTGAAGGCCCCCATACCCCACAAATACACATTTTTCCGCATAGGCATCAAACTTAGTACGATGAGTCCGAGGGATGTGCACATAAACGGAACAGCCAAAGACCCGGGGAGTTACAGACAGAGGGTGGAATCTTAGTGAAATCCGACAAGGTCTGAATGAGGGTCTTAAATTTTAAAATCTTCGTTCGCAATTTATTGGCTACATACAAAGAGGTGGCAACTGCTTCAGGCCAAAAATTTGACGGGATATGAGATTCAATCATCAATGCACGGGTAATTTCAAGAAGGAAACAATTTTTCCTCTCAGCCCCCCCATTCTGCTGGGGAAATAGGGACATGAAGTTTGATGCAATAGTCCTTTCTCAACACAAAAATCTTTCATGAGGTGATTAACAAATTCACCTCCATGATCAGACCGAAGTATGTAGATTTTGATTTCAAACTGGGTGAGGTTCTTGTTATAGAATTGAACAAATTTTTCAAAGACCTCCGACTTATTTTTTAGAAAATAGACCCATGTTATACGAGTGCAATCATCAATAAAAAGAACGAAATATCAGAGACCATGTCCCCCAATAACAGATGCTGACCCCCAAACATCAGAATGAACTAATGAAAGCATTGTTTGAGCATGAACATGTTTTGACATAAAAGGCTGTCTATGAATTTTCGTTAGAATGCAAGTCTCATAATGGAAAGGAAAACTAGAAAGTTTAGGAAATAACCGATGAAGATACGACTGCAATGGGTGACCCAGGCGACGATGTCACAACCAACTTTGGGAATCTGGTGACTCACGAGTGAGAAGTGTTTGTCCCTCTGAAGTAACTTCATCGACATAGTACAGGCCATCTCGTTCAGTTTCACGCCTAATTTTCTTCTTCGTACGGATGTCCTGTAAAACATGAAAGTTAGGATACATCATGACAACGCAATTCAGTTCTCTCGAAATATGGCTAATCGAAAGCAATTTGTATGATAGAGACGGGACATAAAGACACATCGATAGTCTCGTAGAGTGAGATATTTCAATTATGCCAACATTTTTAACGGGAGCAAAGGTACCACTTGCCGTCTGAACCACCTTTTTCTGTGTTTTCTGCACTTTAATAATGTCAGATGCATCAAAAGTAATAGTATCTGTTGCCCCACAGTCGAAAATCCATTTAGGATTTTTCTTCGGGCTAAAACATCATTATTTTGTACTTTGGGCCGCCACTGATTTTTTTTCATGGCCCAATTTGGCTGAGATTCGGGCTGCTGTAATAAGGCACAATGCTGGATTTTTTCTATGCCCAAACCAGCAATTCCCTGCATTCTGGGCTGAATTTTACGGGCTGGAACAAATTTTAATTTTTCTGCACTTTGGGACGATTTTTCCTTCCGTCCCTGGCCCATTTCTCGTGAGTGCAGCCCATCCACCGCGTCAGCCAATTTACGAAAGTAGTCCTGAACAAGAACCAGATCGTGGAGTCGGGGGGTAATTACGTACATTCATATCCAACACTCATTTATTTATACCTCGGGGCACCAGATCGTGGAGTCGGGTCTCCACCGTTTCAATCTGGATCTGGTCTCCTCTACGGGGTCGCTCGATTCGTCCTCTACAAAGATATGCTGTTGCGATCTCTTCTGTAAATTCATCGTCTGGTGGGTTGTGGCCGCCATTAGTGATGGCAGCCCAATCACCCCGTCGTTCGTATGCCATACGTTCGCGTCTACGGCCACCTCGATTGAATCCCTGGTATTTGTTTAGTTTGAAGCAGTTCACCTTCCAGTGTCCAGGAATTTGGCAGTACTCACAGTAGGGTCGTTGGTATGATGGATTATTGCCTTGGTTGGCAACTTCTGACCGACAATTCGGTGGTGTCGGATTTGTGTGTTGACGGCCCGCCTCCGTCGCTCCAGATCCGTACACTACTAATCCAGTCCCAATTCCTCACAGTGATGAGACGTTTAACCCACTGGAGGTCACGCCGTTTGGTTTCCATATCTGAGCGCGCACGGCCTCCCGACGCACTGTTGCATATGCTGCATCTACTGAGGGTAAAGGTGATTCCTTGAGTATATCTCGGATGATAGCCTCGTAATCTGGATTTAATCCGGTGAGGAACTTGAAGAGGCGATGCTCTGTTTGATTCTTGTTGTGCTTGTCGATATCGACAATGCATTTCATGGGGTTCGACCTTCGTCTGTCAATCTCAGTCCATAGAGAATTACAAGAAGAGTAATATTCTTCCAGTTGTAGCATTCCTTGTACGATTCTATTGGCCCTGGTCACAAGGTCGAAGATCTGCAAGCTGTCTTTGCCTGAATTGAACATCCTTGCAAGTACCTTGCATAATTCGAAGGAGTTCGGGTAGTAGATGAATTGATCGACCAATCTTTGGTCAATTGATTTCGTAACCCACTGAAAGACTTAGGTGTCTTGCTTTCGCCATTGTTTGTAATTTGGGCTGTCCTTTGGTGGCTTCTTGGCATCGCCGGAGAGATATTCCAGGCGATCCTTGGAGATGATCGCCAACTCCATTTTTCGAGACCACAACACATAATTGTTATGGTCGAGTTTGATGTCAATGATGACAGAGGAATCTTCATTTTCTTTAGATGATTTTGATGGTGTCTGAGACTCAAGGAACTTGTTGAATTCTTGATTTAAGAACTTCTGCACGTCTGTATGAGGTATAAGTTGGCCACTAGCTGCTTCCTTTTCTTTCTCCATGGCTCCACCAGTCATTCTGCTTCGGTAGATGAGGATGCGATTTTCAAACCTGCTCTGATACCGTGTTTGATTGATGATTGTTTGATTTTGTGTATGAATATGAAACTAGAACACAAGAATTTTACGTGGTTCGGGAATTCCCTACTCCACGGGAGAGATTTTCCTTCTCCGTTTCTTTCTCTTGATCATTTTCCTTTGTACTTACACATGCATTTATAGCATCTATATTTTCCATCTACTATCCAATCATGGGACACATCCTGTAAGTTATGGGATGAGGATAAGGAAAGATTTGGAATGTCATAAATGAGATCACCCAAATCTTTCCTTATCCTAAAGATCACGTTTTGTCAACAATTTTATGCATTGTAATTAATTATGTATTAAAAAATTAAATACGCTTATCATTTCACAATCTTATATATCAGCATCATGTGAGTGTTACAATGTTACTATTTGACTTCGAGTAAAGATCATCCATATCCCTTTTTATGTGGATGAAGGAGATTATCTTATTTCTTTTGATTTATCCTTCCAACAAACTTCTTACATGTGTAGCAACAATTCTATGTGTGATTATTACATGATGAAAGGTGCTCATCTCACAGTAGTGGAAAGGAGGACTCTCATATTTCTTCATTTTCATCTGATTCACCTTTCATTTTTATCTTTTTTTCGTCCCACTTTTAAATTATATCAGTAATGTCATAATTTTTATGTTTATTGGATTTCAAAAAAATTAAATTTGTGGAGGTGGGGGTGGGTTGGGTGTTGG
>JAOYMZ010000329.1:0-10202 GCA_025802335.1 Pinguicula primuliflora | reverse complement strand
AAACTGCAACATATTTAAAAGGTGAATTCTAAATGAAAAATCTTGGTAAAATACAATTTTACCTTGAACTACAAATTATTGTAGCTAAATAGTTACAATAATCCTAGGATTTTTCCTAATTAACTATGAGCAACTCTTTTCATAGCAAGTAATTTTTTATTCAAAAGTATATGCGCGTATCCATAAATGGACTACACATCCTAGTAGAGTTGCAAATGGCGGTGCAACCGTCCTGCACCCCCGCGGGGTAGCTTGCACCGCCTCGGCCTTGCACCGCGCAGTGCTACACTGCACGGTATACCGATTTTTTGATGCGATGCACCCGGAAACTGGGAACTCATCTTCCTGGTTAGGGCTCCAGCCGGAAGGAGGGCGGAGCGGACGGCTCCGGCCGGAAGGAGGGCAGAACGGACGGCTCCGGCCGGAAGGAGGGCGGAGCGGACGGCTCCGGCCGGAACGAGGGCGGAGCGGACGGCTCCGGCCGGAACGAGGGCGGAGCGGACGTTAAGGAACCCATCTTCGGTATGTGAAGAATGAAGACGAATAACTCTTCGCCATTGTTGACAGTGGGAGAGAAAGCGTTGAGTCCAAAATCAGAGACAATAATGAAATCAACTGGTAAGGAGTTCGATTGGTAAGGGACCCATCTTCCTGGTTAGGTGCTCGACGTCGGAGGTGCTTGACAAGCGGCTTGGACTTTGGGCTCGACGCCGGAGGTGCTCGACGCCGATTCGGTTCCTTGGTCAGCAAAAAAAAATTGTTAAAAAAAATTAAAAGTCATCTTCTCCGACAGTGCTCCCGCGAGCACCGCCGGAGAAGATGGTGAATAGTCAATGGGGAAGTGACGTGACACTTTCCCATTGGCTGAAAACAAATAAATTTTTTTTAAAAAAATTGGCGGTGCACCGTCGATTCCGCGGTGCGGTGGCGCAACGACGCACCGATGCTGAACTTTCAGCTCTACGTCCTAGTCCGGAGTCCCATAACAATTTATATACGGGATGGTCTGGAATTGTATGATCGTTTATTATATTTTCGGTGAGTGTGGATAGTAGATGGCTGAAATCAGTCAACCGTGGAAGGCTGGAAGGCTGGAAGGCTGATCGATTTCAGAATTGGTGTCGATGACCGAAAGGCACATCGATTCTGTAATACCACCCATCCAATGGTGACTCCAAACTGGAGCCGGAAGTTGGAAAATTTTCGGCTGTGCCTTAAAAATTTTCTCCACTTGCTAAAATGCCCTACCGCGCTGATAACTTCAGCGCGGCGTCCATTTCCGCGTTGTTGATTTGTGCGCGGCCCCTCCTATTTAAACACCTATTCTGGCTTTCATTTACCTACACGTACAAAACAGATATCATCGAAAGTATCTATCTAGAAGCCTTCAGCGCGGATTTGAAGTGTCGGGTAGAGCAGCTACCAATAGTCTTCTTATTTTTTGGAGGTATTTTTTGGTATTCAGTTTTGTGCATTTAAAATATTTAATATTTAATTTATATTAATTTATTTTTAATATTTTATGTTATGATATATTATAATGGATAATTTTGGCAGTTCTGGTTTTTTTGACTGATTTTTCGGGTCGAGCTCGTAAATTCCTGATTTAAATATGCCTCCGGAGTATGTCGAGCCGAGCTCATCAACTCAAAATCCCGATTATTCACATGAATCGTATTCAAATTATTCGCAATATACTTTCGCGCCAAGCCAAGATATGTGGTCTCAACCAATGAGCCAAGAAGGTTATTCTCAACAACAAAATAGCTGGATGTTGCTTCAAAGTAATGCAGTTGACAACTTACCCCCTATTATCGATCCGGAAGGCGATACAGCAGATATTGATGTAGACGCAATTAATTCTGAACCTGACACCGAAGATGAGAGAGAGGATATGCAACCTATTCTGGTGCGTCCACGCGTAGATAACATGTATGATGGATCATACATTCCATATTACCAGATGGCAAGTCCTATGATGGGGGACTCAATGAATATTCCATCGTCATTGAGCAAAAAACGTTTCAACGAAGACACAGGTCTGCTTGAAGTGGGCCAACTGTTCAGAGATAAGCTCCATCTTCACATTCGGTAATGAAGTACCATATTATGGTGGTGAAAAGGAAGTTTTTGGTGCTTAAGAGTGATAAGAAACGATGGTATGTTGCATGTAAGCATCATGCCAGAGGTGAAAGATGTGATTGGGGGCTCACTGCGCTTTACAGATCCGATGGCTATAAATGGGAAATAACATATATCGGGCAAGCACACAGGTGCGATCCTAATGGGGTGACCGAGTATCACATTAATCTGACAAAGATATTTGTTGCACATGATTTGCGTGGCCTAGTTCGTAAAGATGCAGGTAATACGAATTTATTTTTTTGTGCACTTTTTATATATATACGACCGTAATTTGATGAAAATATTATTATTTTTTAGGCTTCACGGCGTACAAGGCTCAGCAGTTGGTGCAAAACAGATATGAATTTGAGATCCGATATTCAAAGGCTTGGTGTGCAGTCCAGCGTGCTTTTGAAATAGAGCATGGTATGTGGATGCCTGGTATTGCACGTCTACACGCCTATCTCGCAGCACTACAATATTGGGATCCGACACATATTGTGGATTGAAGGTTTGAGGATACTGACAACCCAATGGAGAAGGAGCTGAAATATGTGTTTGGGGCATTTGGGCCTTGCATCACTGCGTACCAACACAGCCGTTCTGTTCTGTCTGTAGATAGAACACATCTGTACTGCCCGTATAGGTTGAAATTGCTTTTTGCGGTATCATTTGATGTCAGTGGACACATATTGCCAGTTGCATTTGCATTAGTAGATGAAGAGAACACTGAGGCATTGCATTGATTTCTCAAGAAGTTAGAAGAATACGTCACGTCAAAGGATGCTAGGCGTCACTACTTAATTTCGGACACGGGTTCCAGAATTCTAGGAGCCATTCATGACGTACGCGCATTCAATGGCGAAAGAGGTTACTCTAGATTTTGTTTACACCACATATGCTCTAATTTGAATCGTGAATGCAAAGACAAGGTGGCCAAAGGAATGGAATGGAAAGCCGACTCCAAAGCTAGTAAGACAAAGTTTCACAGTCAAATGACCGCAATTTTGCGCCGGAGTCAAAAGGCATACGACTATCTTATAAATATCCCTTTAGAGATGTGGACATTGTCGTATGATGGAGGACCACGATATGGAATAATGACCACAAATCCGGTTGAGTGCTTCAATGGAGTGTTGAAGGGAGCGTGGTGATTGCCAATCACATCGATCGTGCAGCAGACACATTATAGTAGCATTGAATACTTCAATGCACGTATGAGTGATTGTTTGCGCATGACATCAAATATTGATGCGTGAAGTTAGAAGGTCAGACATTTTTACGAGCGAAGTCTGACACGTGCACCTATGCACGAAGTGAAATCATTCGATATGATTGAGGGTGGAACTCGATTTCACGCACAAGTTACTACGAAGGGCTCACATGAACATCATTGTGTGGAGTTAAGTATCCACCATTGCTCTTGTGGTAAGTGATCTCGCTACGGCATTTCGTGCTCTCATGCGATACAGATTAATTTTTCATTAAACAAAATTTTATTAAATAATTTATATATTGATCCTAACATTTGAAAATTTGTAGACATGCCGGAAATATTGTAAGGACCCCATGGATTAGTACTTTCCAGCGATGACAATTATCGAGCTTAGGTGCACGTATGAACAACGTGGTCCACGCATAGAAGAACTAACTCCTGCATTTTCATTGATACACAAATTTAAACTAAAGAAAAAGTAAAAGACCGGTCGGAGAACACCTAATGGAAGAATACATAATGAACAAGACAAAGGAGTAATTCTATCCCAAAATAGTGTAGGCAGACCTCCGGGTCGTGGGCGTGAACGTGGTAGAGGAAGTAGGCGTGGACGCCAATCAAATGATGGCGTACATATTAATTGATATATATAGTACATTGTGTTAAGCTTTTTATGATTGTATCAATTAACTCATTTTACTAAACAATTTATTAAGCAAAATTCAATACAACAATTCCTCGACTAAGTAATAACAAATCAAATTAAATCATTCCTCGTCTAAGAAAATCAGTAATATTTCCTCTAATCAAATCCTCCTCGTCCTCGTCATTCTCTGCTCCAAGATTGGTTTGTTGATGTGAAGCACCGGCTTCATGATCGTACTGTATTTGAGGAGGATACGCCTCGTTTTGAAATTTGCCACGCAGCTTTTTATGTATCTTCACAACAAGTGATGTAGCAAATTGTGGAGTCAACAGTTCTCGATGCTGGGACACTTGAAATAAATTTTGGGCCTGTATATTTAAATATTTATCAGATAAAATAAATTTAAAGCGTGAAATAATATAAACTTGAGACTCGAATAAATACAACCAGAAGAGCCATGAAAGGCGCATGATCTAATGGCACACCAATTTTCTGAGCCACCGTGTTCACGGGAGTGCAGATCTTCGACTATCTCACTCGGCCCACTCCAAATAGCCAGGCGCCCAAGTACTTTGCACACCAGCACCTCTGACGTCACCGTACATGATGTTCATATAACGATTATCCCACATCGCACGATGATGGATCAGATTAGCTGGCCAATTTTGCGTTTTATGCCTATCATGCACCTTTGCGTGTACCAGTGATTCTCCTTGAAGGTCCACCGTCTCAGGTATCCCCTGAGTCTAACCAAATTGATGAACGGTACGTCTACAGTGCACGAACTCAACCATATTAGTGAAAACGATGGTCCCGTCGTACGTCCATAGCATACGGTCATATTTTGGAATACGACTCATCTTCTCTTCAGTATATGGGGCGGAATTAAACTGAAAAAAATAATATAAAAATCTTGATTATCTGCCTCTCAGGTATAATCTTGATTACCCCTCATGGGGTCCTTACGATATTTCCGGCATGTCTTCTCTTGATTATGTGCGAAGGCAGATAGATAATAAAAATGAAGGCAGATAGATAATAAAAATAAGATTATATCTGAGAGGCCCCAATGACATCAAAGTTCAGCCACAACATTCAAATTCTGTGCGACACTGCTCTTCCACTTCTCATCCATCTCACAAATCAATTCCCGAATACCTCGGGAATATGTGCACGTCTCCGACCTATGTGAGACGGAATGATCCTAGTACGGATCGGCTCAACGGAGATGAAACGTGAATATCCCCATATTTGCAACAATTTCATTGTGCAGCCCACATTCTTGTAGTTATCCACATGAGTCCTGCACAGGTTATTGTACAGGCAACACAACAACGCACTACCCCCACTGTACATGGGTATCGTCGCAAAATCTGCTATGTACATTAACATATCAAAAAATATCCTATATCCGCTACGATCCGGAAACATAAGCCCACCCAAAATCAGGGCTAGGATGGTCCAGACATAATATTGTACTTCTAATTCATCACTATTTTCATCTATCTGTATTAATTTAAAATGATTTCCTAACGTGGTAGCCTTTAGCATACATTCAAAAATATCTGTCGGACCAACAGTCATGGCATAGAACTGCTCTATATGCTGCTAGATACGAGATAAACGCCATTGCACACCAGTACCTTGCAGCGCAGAAACTGGCAGCCCATTAAATGAGAGTTCCCATATCATATAAACATCCTGCAGCGTGATGGTACACTCTTCGAATCACATCCAAATGTATGAGTGTGAGGATGTCATCGATCAATCAGAGCCATCACAAAATGCCAATCTGTCTTTATTGGACAACTCTGATATACCCTCCAAAACCCAGCATTAACAATATATGGAATAACCCGATCAGGCAAATTAAATTCACGAAGTTATTTATCAGGATGCCTGCAAGTTACTATTACGTTCATATCAATGATACATCTCAAAATACGTGTACTTCTGTCATCATCCAGATCTCCAATAACTTTCTAAGAATCTGGGCGATACAGACTGGGACGATGGCTCTCATCCTGACTGTAACTCATATTGATATCTACAAAATATATTATAATAATAAAAATAATGCATAAATTTAATATTTATAATTAATATTTCCGTAATTAACAAATTTAACAATGTATTAAAATTATCTTAACCTTGAAAAGCTTTATTGTAGCTTTAATCGATCCACTGCTGTCGAATAGGCTCTTCTTTGCCAGTTAGAGATGTACTATTTGGTTTGTGGTATTGAAAAACGAAGGGAGAGGGCAGTATATATAGTAGAGGCCGTGTGAAAGCCATCCGCATGGCCCTTACGTGATTTCTCGCCATTCACCACAGCGGGCGGCAAAAAGCCCGCACGAATGCTAATCCGCGCGGATAGCTTCAGCATGACTTCCTTAATGACGTATTAAGGATGCTGCGCTGAAGGCATCCGCGTGAATTAGCATCCGCGCAAGCCCCTGCCACGCGGAAGCTATCCGTGCAGCTGGACATTTTAGCAAGTCTGATATATGTACAGGGCACTGTCGAAATTTTTTCTATATGTTTGTCGGTTTAATATTGATGATGGTTGATTAGATGTTAACCTCTTTAGAGCGTTTGATTTTTTGAATTTTTTTGTGATCCAATAAGATATGTTTAGAATATTCAATTTTGTCCATCAGATTTTTGATCAGACGGCCAGAATAAAACATACAATAGATTAATAAAATTTAATAAATTATATAATTGTTTTTATCCTGACTATTTTGAACATATCTCATTAATCTGGTCCTAAGCCATTCTAGACTAGAAAAAATTCTTGATTCTCTTATATATGGATTATTAGGTATGATTTAGGCGTGCGTGTTTATTATATGCTAAAATATATTAAAATGTATATTTTACCCTCAATTTTATAATATAATATTATGTCGTAATATATCTAACCCTATTTATAAATATGAAAAGGTCAAATATAGGTATTTTTTTATGAAATGTACATACAAAGTATGATTCCACATCTCCTATGTTCTAATATTATATTTGCAAGTTTTACTGAAAAGCTATTTTTGTTTTTAATGATGGATTTTGAAAAAAAGTACTTTTATAAAAAAAATTATAAAGTATTTGCAGTGAGTGCTTTACTGTGCCAAAAGTAAAAAAAATACTGTGACAAATTAGATATAATACGAATTTTTTTTTGAATATTTTGGTATTATCGATTTGTATATATACAAAATTATCTTAAAAGTGAATTTTAAATTAATTACAAAATTGTCACCGCCTTAAGCCTCACAGAAGCTACTCTAAGTGAGCTTTTGACTTTTGGACTTTTGGGGGCTTTTCCACCTTCAGTTCACCGCCAAAATTGCAAACAGTGTAAAAAGGACTCCTGGGATTGAAAAGCCAAAAATAACTTTTTAGTATAACTTGCAAACATAGCATGCAAACTGGTTTTGTTTCGCTAAAAAAACCGTTTATCAAAGCAAATACACATGCCCAACAAATATCTGCCAAATCAATAGTTCATCAAACAAGTCAAAGAGTTGTTGGACTAGTGGTTATGAGAGTGATAATTGCACTCACAGGTCACAAGTTCAAATTCCCAAAACGAACAAATATAGTTCATCAAACAAACATTATTACCACACAAACATTATGGCACATAAACAAGTCAAACACTTACATCCATCCTATTTAAGGTTATGGTTAATCTGCTTGCCTTTAAATTTATATTTATTGAGTTTTATTTTTTCCGGCGGTAAGTTCATCAAAATCATCGACTGATTCTCAAATGGTTGCAACACAAGGATTCCGAAAACTATTCCGAATTTTTTTGGCAACACCAAGTTGTTGGAAAAGGCACTTATCAAAAGGCAGTGTTCGAGAAATCGCTAGGCGGACCTTGGGCGGTCAGGGCCCGTTCAATGCCTAATCGGCCTAGTCGCCCGCCAAGGTGGGCTTTTAAGCGGCCTAAGCGGTAATTCGGACAAAGCAGAGGGCAACATACTAGCGATTATGCGGCGCCTAAACGGCCTAGACGGCCTACTTCTCGAACAGAGCCAAAAGGTAACCATTTTTCAGTGACTCAAACAAAGCCCTTTTTTTTAGAGTCCTGCTACAGTTACCGACAGCAACATTACCGACCGGATTTTCGACAATTTTGGATCGCCGAAAAAAAAATCCGTCAATATTTTTGGAATCCTTACGTCGAAACGATGTCAGAAACAGTTCTAGATTTCGGTTTCGGCGACTTCGCCGCCAAAAAAAACTAAAACCCTATTGAATAAACCCTAAACCCTAAACAAACTTAACCCTAACCTTAAACGGTGTGTTACGAGTCCAAAAGTAAAATTTAAGACCGGTTCCGACATCGTTTCGACACAAGAATTCAAAAAATGTTGACGGAATTTTTTTCGGCGATCCAAAATCGCCGAAAATCTGATCGGTAATGTTGCTGTCGGTAACCCAAGCATTTTTTTTTTTTAACGAAGCCCTTTTTTTTAACAAAGCCCTTTAATAAACTCTATAACTCAGAATTTAAATTGCTCGACTCTATATGAATATTGCAATAAAAATGTCAAAAATGAAGTTGAGGGATCCCGACACTATATATGACTTTTGATTGCGGGCCATAGACTATCCAGATTAATTTAGATTTTTTTGGTAAGTATCCCGATTAATTTAGATAAGAACGGATTTAATACTCTGTGGATATTGCAATAAAAATGTCAAAAATGAAGTTGGAGGATGCCGACAGTATCTATTCTATGACTTTTGATTGTGGGCCATAGACTATCCAGATTAATTTAGATTTTTTTGGTAAGTATCCTAATTAATTTAGATATATAAGTAGAATTTAATGAATGTGAGGACTTTTATCATTTTTGAATATTATATTTCAATTAAACATGGAGTTTGAACAGTGTGGTTAATCTATCTTGATTTAAAATTTAAGGTATGTTTTGAATTATTATTACTTCTTCTATTACTTATTCTACTATTTTTTATTTTTAGAACCTGTCATGTTTTGTGTAAATGTTTAAAAATAATCATTTAAAATTTTATTTTAATTATATATAACAAACTTAACATTAAATACTAAAATAACCTTCATCTATTTAATTAAAATATATTGGTTAAGGTTAATTTAGTCATAAAAAATATTTATATTAGGATATTAATACAAAAATGTCATGCTTATTTTTAAGAAGGAAAAAAACATCTTATGAGTTGCTTATTTTTAAGAAAATCCAAAACACTAATTTTTTTAAAAGGTGCTTATAAGCACAATTAGAATCATGAGTACATCTTGCAAAAAATGCCTTTAGGATAGATGTATAAGAACATTTTTTTCCATCCAGGCGAATACGTCTTGTTTGTAGACAAACTATGTGTATCTCCAATCAATTCTTATGCTAATACAGTTAGCATGAATCATCTCTATATTCAAAGATGAAAATCAATAGTATGGAGTGTTGAAAAGTAGAATATTAATATTGAGTATTAGGGCTTACATTAGTTACAATAATTTTTATCCGTGACGTTTCTGTCTAATAACATTTATCTCAGCTAAACTCACCTACCAATACTAGCGTGGAGGTTGCATGGTCATTGATCTAGTTACCTTGCATGAAAGGGCATTTTATGGAGCTATTAAGTACTATCTTAGAAGTACTGGCCCAAGTTTCAAACCTATAAAATGGGAGCCTTATAAAACATGGATGTAAAGGAAGCTATGCACCACTAAGACACACGAATAATCAAGGTGGACAAAACGTTGAGAAAAAATGATGATTTGTATTGTTAAAAAAACAGGCAAATGATCATAGTACATGAATATATTTTGAGAAATGAATCTCTATCAATTCTTTAAAAACTTCCAACGAGTATACATCTAGGCGGGAAAGCTAAAAGATATGGCTAATAAAGGTATGCCTGGAAAAGAAAGGATAGCGAACAAGATCATGATGCATAGTTTCTGTTATGAAAATAGGACGGATAAAGCCAAAGCACATCTAATAATTTGTAGGAAATAATACTGAAGATAAATACAGCACGAAGATTTATGTGGAAATCCCTAAACAAATCACGGAGAAAACCATGGGCAGGAATAGAAGAATTCCACTATGAAAGAATATACGAGTTACAATTTCTCTAAACCACTAGGAGATACCACTTGTAATCTCTCTAGAGAATAAAGGATAAACACTCAAACTCTCTATTTTTCTCTCTAGT
>JAOYMZ010000328.1:0-25766 GCA_025802335.1 Pinguicula primuliflora | reverse complement strand
CTTGGTACCGAAGAAGGAAGCCACAAGATCATTTCTTTGATGTTCCTGGTTGGTGGATTACTAAATTAAAATGAAGCGAATATATCAGTTTCTTTGTTCAATTTTCACGCAATTTTTCTATTGCAGCTGAGGAGGATCCTGAAGTTCATCTGGGACAGCTTAAAAGGTTTTCTCTACGCGAACTCCAAGTGGCAACAGATAATTTTAGTAACAAAAATATCCTTGGTAGAGGCGGATTTGGTAAAGTTTACAAAGGCCGATTGGCTGATGGTTCTCTAGTGGCCGTTAAAAGGCTAAAAGAAGAGCGTACTCAAGGTGGAGAATTGCAATTCCAAACTGAAGTAGAAATGATCAGCATGGCTGTCCACCGAAACTTACTCCGCCTGCGTGGCTTTTGCATGACACCCACAGAAAGGCTGCTTGTTTATCCATATATGGCTAATGGAAGTGTTGCTTCATGCTTGAGAGGTACTGTTTTATTTTCATTTCAGCAAGTTTCTTTTCTACATTGTGGGATCCTAAGGTTCTCAATAATAAGTTATTGTGGTCATTTCTAATCTGATTCATTCATCTGGCAGTTCACATTAAATAGACCATTTAAGTCATTTTAAGTGACTCATCTTATCTCAGTAGATCGATAACTCAGATTAGAATTGAGCACAGTAACCTATTATTAAGCACAACAACATTGAGCACTTGAGAATTTATGTGATTGAATGATGCTTGGGGGTTTGGAGATCATATTTGATTGTGCTATATCTAATAAAGTCATCGGTTTTCTTTCCTCTTACCAAGTTGCTTAATTCGATTTTTCAGAAAGACCTGAATCGCAACCTCCACTTGATTGGCCAATAAGGAAACGCATAGCTCTTGGTTCTGCAAGGGGTCTCGCTTATCTACACGATCACTGTGACCCTAAAATTATTCATCGTGATGTCAAAGCAGCCAATATATTGTTGGATGAGGACTTTGAAGCAGTTGTGGGCGACTTTGGATTGGCCAAACTCATGGACTATAAGGATACTCATGTTACCACGGCCGTGCGTGGAACAATAGGTCACATAGCTCCTGAGTACCTCTCCACTGGTAAATCCTCTGAGAAGACTGATGTGTTTGGTTACGGTGTCATGCTCCTGGAGCTCATAACTGGACAAAGAGCTTTTGATCTCGCCCGCCTTGCTAATGATGATGATGTCATGCTGCTCGATTGGGTAAGCTTTGCTCAATTCACGGCCATCCTAATCCTCACATCCACCTATTTAAGTTGGACCACACACGCGCACCTATGTACATGAGGCTCCAACCTAGAGAGAGGCGAGTCGATTTTCTAACAATATCGTCTCTTTTTGACACATGGATGTGTTGGTGTAACATCAGGTTAAGGGACTTCTAAAGGAGAAAAAATTGGAAACCCTAGTTGATGCAGATCTTCAGGGCATTTACATTGAAGATGAGGTTGAGCAACTTATCCAAGTAGCTCTTCTCTGCACACAGAGTTCTCCCGTGGAGCGTCCGAAAATGTCTGAAGTTGTTAGAATGCTGGAGGGTGATGGCTTGGCTGAGAGATGGGAGGAGTGGCAGAAAGAAGAAATGTTCAGGCAAGAATTTAGTCACACACATCACCCTCACACCGACTGGATCATAGCTGATTCAATTTCTAATATTCGGCCTGAAGAACTCTCTGGCCCTAGATGATCCTCCAACATGGATTGTTTCAGTTTTCTGGAGCCATTACAAGCTTTTAGGTGAAAGTTATCTTTGCTGCCCCCATTGTAAATGATTTTATTTGACACTGATACCTCTCCAAAAGTTTCCAATTTTTTTCTTCTGGGTGTTGTTGCTTCTTTTATCACATCATAGAAGAGAATTTTGATGGGTCTCTGGTTTGTCCATCTCTGATATAGAATTGCAATTTGATGTAATGGTTGTTGACCTGTACTTTCTCATCATGACATTAATTGATGTTTGTAAGACAAGTACGGTTTGTTGTTCCTTTTGTCTCTCATCTACTGTAAGATTAGGGCTGAGTCAAATGTAGTGAAACTAGACGAGGTGATATGTCTTTGCCAAAAAAATTCATTTTAATTGGATGCCAATTGACCTTCGGTAAAGTTATATTTTGAACTCATTATTTTATTTTTAATTTATTTTTATTATTCTTTTAGTTAAAAAATATTAAATGAAAATGAAGAAAAAAATAAAATAATTAAATCAGTTTAACCCTTCTAATCAAGTCAATTGTTAAAGGACTTTTTACTTTCCTATCTGCGTCGAAAGAAAAAACCCTTCTCAAAAAATTGAAAAATTCGTAATCCTTCAATCGAAAATCTCAACTCGAACCATTCAACATATCGTTCGAGAAATTTTCAGACACGCATGTGAATTTGGATCGAACAATTGCCACTATCTTAGATGACATCACTCCGACGCTCACATGGCAGGACCCTAAACCTGCTTCACCGTTATAGACAGCAAGAATGATGGATGACCCATCAACGTCTAAGGCGTCAAGAAGGATGGTCGAACCAAAAATATTGTAGGCTTAGGATTTGAGTGGGGGCGATGACTCAAGTGGACACAATATAGGGTGTTCCCCATCTCGAAATCTTCTCGTACATTGTACGTTGCGATTTACGACATGCTAAACCACTTATCCAACTCTGGCGTGTTGGGAACGAATCCTTTAGACTGAATTTGAAATTTTGTTTGATTGTTGTCTACGTTTTATACACAGATGCGCATACCGACTGATGCACCTCATCTATAGGCTTTTCCACATACCTACCAATGGAGGTATACGACAGAGCACACACGGAGTTTCCTATTAAGGTGATGGTGCGCCAGTCACTGTGGATTATAGGGGAGATAAAAGAGCAGTTGAGTAAACAAGAACTTGACCAAATCCGAAGCACCTGTTTGGGTCATCTCCTGAATTTGGACAGCTCTTGAACACGCCAAAGGAAAACATTTTCCAGTCAGCTTGCCCATTTCTTACTGCTCAGACGCAACAAAATGCATAAGCCATTACATTTATGGTTTCTCATCGAGAAAAAACCAATCCAATTTCGTATAAAGGAGTTTGTCATGGTAACAGACTTGAACTGCTCGAAGGTGTCAGTGACAGATCCTTCAGTGAGTGATAATCTTATACGAGACATGTACTTTCCAGGAAGTGATGCGAATGTCACTTTTCAACAACTAAAAAGGAAGTGAAACACGATGACGGATAAATTAAAGGAGAAGAAGAGTAAGAAGAACCAACAGGCAAAGAAACAAAAGGAGAAGAACCCAAATGAGAATATTAGTAATAAAGAGAAGAAGAAGAAAAAGAAGAAGAAGAAGAAAAAAAAGAAGAAGAAAAAGAAGAATGTGACGACCAAAATGTCTACTGGGGAAATCGAAGACCAACTCTCCCAGGATAGGATTAAGATCTCCATGTTATACCTACTAGAGGGTGTGATCCTAGTAGGCGATTATAAGAAAATATCGATGGCCTTGCTCTGAGCATTGTCAATGATTTAACAACGTTCAATGCCTATCTGTGGGGCAGCAAGTCTTGGGCAGAGATAACAAAGAGCACAGTACAAAAAACTCTCCATACAAAGTACCGAGAACGAAGCGTTAACAGAAGTATGAGAAAAAACTCCACGCAGTCGATAAAGAGACCTACACCGTGACAGGTTTCCAGTTTACTTTATACGTAAGTAGTTTGTCATTAATGTAGGTTCTCATGTGTATGTTTTATTAACGTGAAGATTTACCTATGATGCATGTACGCTCTCTTTAAATAGATTTGGGTGTTGGCGACAATTTCAAAGCGTAGGAAGTTGTGTGGCCAACATGTTGATGGAAGCACGATGATGTTTCCTAGATGCCTGAACTGGAAGTGTTGTTATGTGATGGCCAGTCAGGAACAAATTATTGATATTTTCCGCAATGAGAGAAGTGTAAGGAATCTCATTCTTTGTAAATATAGAACTGCACGATGCTCGCGTATGTGACCCGACAGCTCATTCAGGATTCTCGACTAACATAGACCGGTACATCACATATGTTGGGATGCATTGGGTCTGTGTATCTCGCGTATGGGCCATGCACGAGGCTCGTGTACAGGATCCCACAGCCCATTCGGGATCTCGACTATATGCAGTACGAGTATATCCTGTATGCCGGGATGCACCCGAACTACGTATACGGGGCCATTCACAATGCTCGCATACGTGATCCAACAAGTCATTTAGTATTCTCGACAATATCGGGCTGTACACGATGCACAATTTAATATGCATTTTCGATTTTCTTCCACATGACGTTCTTTATCCTATTTACATGTGCAAGAATATCGAAATGTACATGACGGGGCTCACCGACAATTTAGGGAAATTCATGAATACTGATACAGTGAAATATTATACGGAACTCTATGTCACGTCGATTTTCCAAAATAAATTGCCCATTTAAGGATGCATGTAAAGACTTGATAGTTTTGATTTTTGTATTAATGAGTTTACGTCGATTGGCATGCAGTTTCGATATGTAGTGATTTGATAGATTAACTTTTTGTATTAATATATTTGCGTCGACTGGCGTGGCGGTACCGAAGAACCATTCGATCGTTTGGCATGTAGGGTCGATACTATGCAGAGTTCCGATATACACCACGACAGTGGAACCACGACATGTCAGATGATATGTTATGTCGGGAGAAATGTATGTATGTATCAGATATCTATTATTGCTCAAGAATGTGGTCATATCATATCGATTATCGTGCAGTGGTAGATTCCTAAGAGAAAATAAATTAATCTACATAATCACCGATGTGTCTTCTTCGTCAGCGGTTAATCATTTCTCCTCTCAAATTCCTAAATTCCTCCCTCCCAGAGAGAAGATTAAAAATGGAAAATCTGCCGCCAGCATTGTTGATGATGATAGCAGATGGTGTTGACGCCACTGACAGCATGATTATTGATTATGCAAACGTTACCGCTTACAATGGCGCATATACGACTACGCCTTCGTGATCGTTGACCTGACCTTAAACGCCTACCGAGATGTGGCTGAAACAGAGGATGCCGCAGCCGAAGAGTATGCGCATGCAGGCATTGCCCACGCTATGCCGTCTCCAGTCTCATCCATTACCGATTATGCATCTATTGCGCTCGCTATAGATGAATATACAATCACTGCCCTAGGTAATTGCACTAAGGTCCCCAGCGCGACAACCACCTATAGTCTATAGACATTGGCTGCACGCAATGCATTTATTGCTTCAGATTAAATGTGAATCATGCATAACATGTATTAAATGAAGACGACCTTGCATTTCGACCATATATCTTAATCTTAAAAATACATTTATGTTTTTATTATAGAATTCTTAAAAAATTAATATTTTTTCCCACATATATACATACCAATATGACAACAACTCATTCTGTGTAATCCTTACGGGTAGGTCCAGGGGCGAAGCTACAGAGGCCTGAAGGGGGGTACGTGCCCCCTAAAAAAACCAAAAAAATAAAAATAAAAAAACGGTGCAAATCTACAAATTGCAGAGAAGATAGAAGGAGGAGGGAAGAAAGTGAATAAGAGATGAAAGAAAATAGGAGCGAGAAGAATGGTCAACCTGAGCGGCCCGCAAGCTATAAAGTCGCCTATGTGCGACCCGGCCCAAAAAATACATTTAATTTTTTTTAATGTAGGTGGGGCTCTTGGCCCAACTAAAAAGAGCATGACCCAAATCAAGTTTCGAGTTTATTTTTTAACTCTCAACTCATGTTCACTCCATGGTGTTTAGAAAGAGAAAGGAGTGATGTTTTATAGAAGAAATCTATTTTCCCTTGGCACCAGTTTTGTGACTTTTGCCCCACCGTTTGAGGACAAAATGTTTTTAGAACTGATCTTATATAATTGGCCGAGTAATGCATGAATATAGTGCATCTGATTTTTTATAAACATGATAAAATGATGAATAAAAAAATCATTCAAAAATATTTTTTTATAAATAAATGAAAAAAAATTGCTAGCGCGGCTGAGCGCAGTCTAGGCAGCCTAGGCGTTGGGCGGCCTTCAACCGCCCCGCCTCCGCATTCCGACTTCTCGAACACTGGATAAGATCAATTTACATATTGGACTGGAGTGGATGTGGAGTTGTTTTGGAAGTGAACATTAAGAAGATCCTATTGCACTGTTGATGTCTTATGGTGAGGAATTCAGAAATTTTCAGGTATTGGACGTTGTATACCACACAATCTTTCTTAGGTACCGAATTCTAATCCTGTCAGTCAGATCAATAGTTGACGGTCAGAATTTAAACACTCATTTAATTAAGTGATCTAATCCTGACCGTCAGATCAATATTAGACGGACATGATTAGAATTCGACACCTAAAAAATATTGTCCGATACATAACGTCTCACCCCAAAATAATTTCAGTGAGGAATTTGCCACGCGTGGACACACAGTGGTGAAGAACTAACCGGATCCCATTCATAAGTTGTGTCAAGTTGGTGTAAATGGGACTGAACATGAACATAGGAAGGGGACGATTATATATATATTAAAAAAATGCCGAGCGGCCATTTTAGAACATTGTTCATCGGTATGCTTTTCTTATGATTCTCCACTAGTTCGCTTGTCTTCGCTACAGTGTAATCACAATTTCATTTTGATGCCCAACTGCGAGATCAGGAGGGAACTCTGTAGGAGGGATCAACCATTTTCAAGATGAAGAGGTTTCCCTTGTCGCCCCTCGATACCCTAACAAGGAAATAGAGAAGACAACAATGAGAAACGGATACAGAAAAAGAGGGTTATCCCATGATACTGAAGAACAAGAAAAAAAAAATTAAAAAAAATAGCCACAAACATAGTCGGTTCGGTTATCCCCACCTTAATTCTTCATCTAAGTAAGTAATTTCCAGTTCTCCCCGAGCCCGTTCTGGAGCTTTAACAGGTATCTGCAAACCAAAGTGGTAACAGCACAAGGAGTATGATAAGTGTAGTGACTTTGGAGGAAGAAGGATTATGCAGTGACTTGTGCAGTGCCCACGTGGCACACCGAGATTGGACGTGTTAGCGAATCCGCGCAGAAGTGTTAACCACCGCTGCCGAACCAATCCTGGAATGTTCGTAGTATTGATCACGCACATCAAGAAGTGTTCTACTTCTATGTCCAACGTACATCATTTTGCAAGTTCTTCTTCCAAATTTCTTCGCTAGTTACAAGTCATAACCGAAAACTATAGCAATTCTAACAGGAAAATATATCATCAATTTTAACTTACCAGACCTCCAAGCTTGAAGTAGTCGAATTTTACAGCCACCCTCTTTGCATTCAGAGGTGTTAAATCTGCTGTTACCTGAGGATGGTTCATTTTACTGAGTTTATAGGTATGCAGGTACACAATAAATGAAGATCTTGAGACAAAAATAATGAGCAGAACTTTCACTTGCCTGATTGAAGAATGGCCAAGATTCCATATTCTGGGCCCGGAGGGTATCAGTATTAATCGCCTGATAATTCCTTTGTGACCTTAACAACTTGGGCCTCTGTTCAGGAAGTTGTTTTTTTGGAATTAATGTTGAGCAAACAGAGTGAAACAAAGACATGGGAATATGGGGCAAGTGACAAATACTTTGACTAACACCGGAAAAAAGACGAAGCATCATACCTTGATCTGCAGAATCGATTCGGAAGTAGTGTAGATGAGCTCCCATTTCCCATTAAGAAACTTAGACTTGAGTGGCTCTTTTGTTGGATTTATTGCCTCTAGTTTGCGAACTATCTAAGCACAAAGTTCCAAAATAAAAAAAAAAGGAGAGAATTTTATGAGCAATAATATACGGCACCGCTTTTGAGCATCGAAAACACACCCATTGTGAGCGCGCGCGCACACCCATGTTGGTGTGTGCTCACAAGCCAAGCGGTGCATTCGCGATGCTGAAAAGCCGTGCCATATGTCGGCTTTCCAATTTTATCCACCGAAAAATTACTGTGGACTGGGTAGTCCACACTTTTGATGATATAAGACATCTCATGGTTAGCCTTTACAGCTCAAACGGAAAGTTAGCACATGTTATGCTCTCAGAGAGAAAAAAGCAAACACTTTCTTGCATATTCAATGTTCATCAACAAAGGGTTCCCTATGATTCCGCCTTGCAGTTCAAGAATTTGAGTACAGAAAACTTTAGTGCATTACATATTGATCAAAATTCATACTGATGATGCAAGTATATTCAACCTAGAAATAAAAGTTCCTTGGTACAGTGAAGTGTGAGCCAATGTACCTTCTAATTTCTAACACACACTTCATAATCCCCTAATATAGAACGCATCACAACCAAACACAGCCACATAATTGTTAGAAGTATTTGTCCCATACCAGTTGTGAAACCTTAGTTGGACTAGTTTAAATAGGAATTGTGGGAGAACCTATCACCTTGGGCTCAAAGTTTTAATGGTGACAACCACGTTCCTATCAAATGAACCCCCACGCGCACCTGCACATACGAGACCCGAACCGATCGTAAACGGTCGGGCTCGCTTCTTCTTAATGGGCTCATGACCCAAGTGGTGGGTCGGAACTATTTGTCCGCTACTAGGAATTGTGTAGAGAACCTAACACCTTGGGCTCAAGGTTTTAACGGTGACACCCACATTTCTATCAAATTAACCCCACGCGCACCTACACACGAGACACGAACCGATCGTAAACGGTCGGGCTTGCTTCTTCTTCATGGGCTCGACCCGAGTGTTGGGCCGGCCCAGTTTCTTTCCCATTTCTTCTAAATTCTAACATCGTATCGGAGCCAATAATGGTATAACGACCGAAGAAATCTGGCCTGTATACGCTTCCGCACCGCGATCAAGAAATCCCGGTGCGGAGATAAAGGTTTTATGAAAGTTTGAGGGTACGGATAATTACTCAAAATAATTCTATCATTAAATATTATTTCGTAAATCCCATAAATCGAGCACGACGAGCAATTAGTCCCAACCTGTTCAATGTTTTGCTGTTGTTCAGTGGTGGCTTCCGCACCGCGATCAAGTGTAGCAATGGCTTCGAGAAGCTCATCTTTGATGGCCTCCGCATTCTTCGTTTTGCTGTTATTCAAGAAATCAGTGAAAAATGAGACATGGGTTCTCCATCTTTCCGTGCTCAGACGGCAATTTTGATGGGTTATCCCGAAAATTGTGGCGGAGTACTGAAGTTTGGGTATGGTTGAAGCAGCGGCTACGGACGGCACAATAGCAAAAGTGATTCCTGAAGCTTGACAGATTTGGGTGAAAGCCATGAGATGTAGCAAGTCGAGTGTTTTAACAACACATGATTATTCACTCTGTGAGGACTGAGCGCACTTCATTGTATCAAGAAATCTATTATTTAAGGAAGAGCGATCTCCACGCCAGATTTCGGATGTGGGACACGTGGCCATCATTACAAATTTTTTTTTGAGTAGGTAAGATTTTGTATTGCTAAAAAAAAATTTACAATTTACAATTTATGTTTGGGCTGTGCCCCGCAGTGTCAACAAGTCTCAATCGTTTGCATCTAAGTTCTGTTCTAGTATTTCCAGGTGAGGCAGATTCGTTTTGAGAAACTCTGCCCGGGTTTGTTTGAACTGTTTCACCTGTTTGGGCGTCTTAAGATCTCTGTGTACGGTTCGTCAAAGCGTTTTTCCTGTTCTGACAGTCGTTCTTTCTCGATCTCTTGAAGTTTTCGTATCTGCAGTTGAGTCACCCTTTTCCGCCTCAAATTTTCCGATCTAGCCTCTCGGGCCTCTTTTTCCTTTATTTTCCGCAATATTTTTGCTTGATACACCTCGTTTGCATCATTTGTCCAAAAGGGGGTACGCTTTGCCGTAGATCTTGTCTCTGGTCGGTCTGTTGGGCCAATCTTTGCCACTCATACTTTGCATCTTGGGCCGCTTAGTCGCTCATCATCCACTAAATCTCTCATGGGTCTCTGGTCTGTCTCCATACAGCCCACGTCCGCTGTTTGCATGTTAAAAGTGAAAATTGTCTCATCGATTCCTCCGTCCACAGCATCGCTTCTTCCAACTCGATCTAGGGATGCAGTCCGCGTATTCAATTCGTCTCCAAATCCCAAGCGTAGCGCAGATTTCTTGATGGGGGTTACCAAATCAGGTGAATCCAGCTATTTGCGGGCCTCTTGAGCTGCCCTTCCGTTGACTGTAGTCGGTTGATTTTCCTCGGACGAGCTGCGCGACGGAGCCAGAGAGCTACACGACGGAGCCGATTTCTGCTCCGGCGAGTTGTCCCCCATGGCTAGCATGGCTTCTGGTACCGTTGCTTCCAGGTTTTCAAGCGAACTTGTTTCAATTTCAGATTCCGTTTCGATACATTTAGGGTCCTCCTCCATTGACTGCGGTTTCTCTAACTGCTCATCCTCCGTTGTCTGTGTATGATCTGATTGCACAGGATTACGCTCCTGCACCCTTGTAGCAGGTAGGAGAGGTTGTTGAGCTTGAGTTCGCGCTAGAGTCGGCCAATCCGTAGAGAGGATGCGGCTCACAGGAAGCAGGGCTTGGTCTGTATTCCATCCTCTTCGCCAAATATTCTTAGTCTCTTTGGACTCCTCCTCTACCCTTACTTTGAAGATTTCATCTCCGGTGTCTATCTTCAATTTTGTGCGAATGCTGTTATTTGAGGTAGTCAGCAGCAGGACCCTCCCAAATTGCATTTCTGTCCGGTTTTTTGTGCATTCGTCGATGTTCACAACTGAGCCGAGCTGTGCTGCTATCTCGAGAAAGAGGCTCTCGTCCCAGCAGTAAAGTGGCGCACCTCTGATTCGTATCCAAGCTGGTTGGACCGGTTTCCCGTTCATCAACTTCCACGGGCGCAAATTATGCAAGCACAACCGCTTCATGGTCCCCTCATCGCTGATCAATCGAGTTTTATCCTCCGGAGTTGCGAGCTTGATCAAGATTTCACCTCCCTCTAGCCGGACTGCCCTGACGCCATCGTATGAGTTCTGAGCTAGTGTATCCTCCAAGGATATGATGTCTGTATTTTGGAATGGAGATCCTACTAAGCATCGCTCCAGCCAGGAAAAATTCTCTGGTTGCGGAGTGTATTTTAGTAGGATGCCGGAGTCTTCCTCAGGAGGGATCAGCGCAAGCGGATGTCGTTCTTGGGATGGAATGGAAGTAGAGCAATTCACACTCGCTTTGGTATGGTCTCTCGGCTGTCGAGCGGCGCTAGCGTAGAGTTTGCAGGTGCCTACTCGCGTCCCATTGAGGCTTCTTATCAGCTCTTGCAGGTTTGTTGTCTTCTCATATCGGATGAATCCGAACCTTTTCCCATGTGTTACCATTCTGGATGGAGAATACACGTCTTTGAGAGTCCCATATTTCCCGAAGAAGGTCCATAGTTCCTGTACCGTCCATTCAGGAGGAAAGTTCGATATGTAGAGGGTCACCGTATTGGTTCGGAGCCATTCAATGGCCGGCGGTAGTCTCCTGGGTGACCTGCGCCGATCGGCCACTTCCCGGGAGTTTTCAGGTGCTTGAGGGGGCGATTCTGATGCCATATGTGGCACCAGTTCGCCTGCAGACATGATCTCTCTTGACTTTATAGAATACAGATAGAATACAGAAGTTAATCACATCTTTGGATATAAAAACTTACTATCTCATGTGCAGACTCAAATTGACATTATCATGGTTGCATTTGCCTTACACAATTACATTAGAAAAAACTCACATGATGATCTAATGTTTAATGCGCTTGAGTTTCATTCCGATTATATGCCCCATGAAGAACTCGCTGACATTGGTAATGTCACAGAAAGTGAAGGTCCCAGAGAAACTTATGGTCAAATGAAGGAGATTCGGAACAACATTGCTGCTTTGATATGGGGTGATGAGGATTTAGTTTAGTGATTTCTTTTTATGTCGTGTTTATGAAATGTTCACAACAAATTATACTTTAATTTAAAGATTTTTATACATAAAATATGAGTATTTTAGAGTTATGAAAATTTACAATATTATTTTCATTATTCTATATTTTATTGTTAATATTTAAAATAAAAACTTTTAATTTAAACAATAAATTTGAATTATTAAAGCTAAAAAAATTTTATTTAATAATAATTGTAATATAGAATAATATTAAAAATTATAATAATAATATAAAATAATATCCTTTTATGTCATTTTAAGAAAATTAGTCGCCTTATCACGTAAATTTGCAAAATAAGTCTAATCAAATCAGTCAGCTTATCAGGTCACCTTATCAGTAGCCTTATCAGTCTCCAGTCGCCTTATCAGTCGCTAATCATCTTATCAGTCATCACTCACCTTATCAATCAGATTTGCTAAACACAGCCTACCTGTGATCCAACCATTTATATTTTAAATTTAGAAGTCATAAATTGAAAAACAAAATCACAATTTAAATAAATATTGTTAGGATTTTGTAACAAAAATTATTTTAACTAAAATCCAATCCATGACATATTTTGAATTCCTCTTGATACAAGTATTTCAAAATTGATTTTATAACATATTGGCGACGAGAAGTGAAATTTTTTTGTGTATGTTTAGCTGGTAAACCTTATTTTTTTTCTTATGTTCTTTATGAATTTACAATTTTTTTGTTCTTCGATTATGTTTATATTAAAAAGTGGTCTAATATTGTGCATTTTATATTTTATCATTTTATATAGTATTTTTATTTATTTAAATATTAATAATTATTAATATATTTAAAAACATCAGTATCTGTCACTGGTATGAACCAGTGTATAAGGAATTCTACTCTATACCATAGTATCGACGCAATAAAACACCATATTTCATTATATACTTGTTGATATTTCTTTTAATTTGTGTGAGATAATTTTCTTTTCACCCTACCACAAGTCAAACTAGGCAAGACATATTGGGACTTGATTATTTATATTATCTGGGCTAACTCAATTAACCTAAGAGGCTTTTTAGGTCTATCAACACTCGCGTCTTTTTTTGTAGCTTGGATTATTGAAGCCTTTTTTGTGAATAAGTGTATCGAGGTCGAAGGATCTTTTTCGATCGTTAGACCATATCTGCTCTGATACAAAGTAGAAATCGAAACTGACTCGACCAAGTGTGTTCGGTCTCGTACATGTGTGTGTGAGTGTGAGTCAATGTATAAGGAATCTGAGCTTACACTCATAAAAGTCTTAGCACCAAGACTGTAACAAACCCACTAAGCAAAAAAACACATTTATTATATACTTGATATTTCTATTTTTAATCCGTGTGGGACAATTTCTCTAACACCCTTCCATAAACCTAACTATGCAATCTAGTTGAGACTTAGTTTATTTATATTACAATCCATATAGTAAAAGGCACAAACAAATTCTCCTCCAAACCTTATATCCAGATTCATGATGATAAAGTCCAGAATTCGAATTGTGGTCATCTAAATGATTTGAATCCGACGACCAATATTAGAATTCTGTACCTAAGCATCATTAATATGGATATAAGGTTTCGAGGATAAATTTTTTCTTAAAATTCATCGTGGCATTCCATTTTTTCGCTGGCTGGATTTCTTCAACTCCTTTCTCCACTCTCATACTTAGTCGTCGTCTTCCACCACGCATTTGACCACCTTCATGGAGTTTTTGGCCATGTATCTTGTTCTCATCTTCCCACATAAGCTTTTCCTCTTCTCAGGGATTTTTACACTTTTTCTCGACTGAGGGGCCTTTTTTTGAATTGGAACCACAGAGAAGAATGTCATTAAACAAATAAGGGACCTCTTGGTACCAAAAGTATCTAAAAACTCCTATAAACACGAAAATAAAAAGGAACAAAATTATAAGCAAAAGGTATTGCCACTTATGCATTTCCTCGACAATGGCACAAACTCGATGAGAGGTTTATGGCTAGTGTCGTGGCTACGAGGACCTCATAAAATATTTTATATGTTCCTTGCTCTTATAACTAGGATACAAAGGCAGCAAACGGACTTTCAAAGGTCGAATCCACAGGAAAATGGAGTTTATCTCAACCTATATACTTAATGAAGATGTTGCTGTATAAAATTAAGAAAACTAGGGTTGTTTTTTGAATTAGAAATTATAAGAAACTAACACTAACTAACTAAGAAATAGGAATAGGAAAGATTCAAGTGTGGAAATCCCTTCTTCCGGCCTTTTTGTTCAAGAGAAATGACATAGAAGCATACTATTCATTGGTGCATCTTTGAGAGATTTATATTGCTACCTATTGTTTGAAACCTACTACTATATTGGTACCTTTCCTACGAATAGGTTTGGCCTTATTAAGGCACTACATGTTTATCATCTCTTCTAGTTTACTTGGAAATCAGAAAAGCCACCAAGAAAATCAAGTGACCCTATGGCCAACTAGATTCGAGTAGTGTAGGGTTCAACTATTTTAGCCTAATATCTAGTGCCACTATAAGTCATAATCTATTACTAAGCCTGCTAAAAGTACGTAAAAGTGATATTGTTGAACCTCTTAATATATACTAGTAAAAGATCATGCAAGAGAAGTAATTGTTAGCTACTTTATGGGTTGCTTCCTGCAGTATGCACTCACATTGATGCATTCTTAGAAGATTGTGATGCTATCAAAATCAATGGAGTTGATCAAAAAGTCATTCATCTCAGATTGTTCCCCATTTTCTCTAAAAGATAGATCTAGGAGTGGCTATACAGCCTGCCTCCTGATGCTATTCGAGCATGGGAGGAGTTGAGGAGGGCCTTTCTTACTCACTTCGTCCCTCCATCTAGAACACCAAGGATCATGAGCGAGATCCAGACTTTTAGACAGAGACCCAATGAGAATATTTATGAGGTGTGAGAGAGATTCAAGGGCCTTCTAAGAAGTTGTCAAAATCATGACCTTCAATATTGGAGACAGATTCAAGCTTTTTACTTTGTCTTTGATCATAACACAAGAAGAGATGTAGATTATACTGCCAATGGGATCTTTATGCAGAAAACTTATAACCAGACATATACTTTATTGGAAACTCTTGCACAAAATTGTTACAAATGTGATAAGCCAAGATTATACATGATTTTAGACACATTTACTCATTCATTTAATAAATAATCATGGCTTATACTCTCGGATTACACCTCATTTTGTGCTTAAATGTGCTATATAGGTGCATATGGACTTCAAGATGTGTGATATTCAATCTTGTGCAAATATGCATACAAAATGGTGTCACGCAGACAAAATATACATTCGGAAAATCGCCATCAACCCCTTTAAAAGGTGTTTTGCCATTCTAGTGCAAGTTTGGAGAAATGACTTCCCCGTCCTTGCAGCTCGTGTATCTTCCAAACCAGGACGTTGGACGGGCTTTAAATTTGCCATATGAAAGACCAAAGAGTCCTCTACAATCCATCTTCACACATTATATGCATTGGAGGCGACCCCGACCAAATTTTAAGGGATTTTGCCTTATCGGGTAAAATGCAGACACAATGACCAAGCTGCCCCTTGCAACCCTTGTATCTCTCAAACCATTGCGATGGAGGGGTTTCCGTTTCACCAGATCGTATCCATAAGGGTTCTCAACAACTCTTCTATACACATGAGATACAAAGAAGGCGGCGAATATCGAGTTTGAAGCCAATTTACCAATTTGGGTCAAGTGAAGGTGTAATGACCGAGCAACCCCTACATTCACTTGTATCTCTCAAACGGCTTGAAGGGTGGTCTTGCCATTGCACAGGGACGTTGACCTAGAAGGGTTTGAGAGTCTCATTCCATCAGAACATACTTTGGAGCCTTGGGCTTGGAGAAAATCCAAGGAAGAGAGAAGACACCCAGAGAATAGGAGAACGGGGGAGCAGCTAGATTTCTCGACTTCTATGGCATTTTATTGCTTTGCTTTCATAGTTATTGTATCTCATGCCTTAAGCATGAGCTAATTGTTAGACTTGAGGTTCGATTGAGCCAAATCTTGATGTTCTAGTTGTGTTTTTATGGGTCAAATATTGAAGCTTCCGTTTATATGATGGATGCTTATTGTTTCTCAAGATTTAGTTGTTTTGGCCAAATTTCTAGATCTTACCTTGGTCAACTTCCTCGGGATAGAAAGGATATGAAAAGATGAGATAGTAGTGGCATTCACACTGCCGCCCTTGGGATCGATACCCCTAGCTTGTGGTAAAATATCCAAGGGATAGACCATATTGTGATCTTGGTTGGTTTAAAGACCCCAATCATGTTCACTAGAATGTTAGGTAGTGAGGCCATAAGGAAAAATTCTCCTCATGCTAGTATACAAACTCGTAGCTTGACCATAGTGTGAGTTTGTACATGAATCCTGTGGTCATTAGAAGCAAGTGGAACATTTGGTACATAGATGCATATATGAACATCTCGATGAGACAATACATCGATGCTTTGAGTTACTTTCTCTATTTGTGAACTTTCTCCATAATCTGTTGCATGTTTGGACTTAGTGTAGTGACAACATTGAATCCAATCTCCCTTAGTCTTCAGTTTTATTAAGTTACTGCTTAGTAGTTTAGTACAAACACCCCTTGAATGTTTCAGTTGGTTTGTGATAGATTAGGAGCCATGGCATGTTGTGAACCTACTCATTTGGGAGAATGACCATTGCTTACACTTAATACTACTTGTGATCGTGTACACTTTGCACGACATCAAAATGGCCAGTGGAGGGGTTGGCACAAAGGGGAGCTGATCCAGTTCTTAGTGTGAGTCAAAATGATAATCTAGTAGCTGCTTTTAATGCTTTAACAGCTCAGGTTGCTCAATGGGCACCTAATCAGAAAGTTCAGCAGCAGTACCCTCAAGCCTTTGCAGTTCAGCAACCTACCCGTGATCCCTGTGGAGGAAGTCACCATTTCAGTAACTGCCAAGAACCTCCACAAGTTGATGTTGATCAATTGAACTATGTGCAGCAGCAGAGGTGGCAGCAAGGAGGTTACCAGAATAATTTTAGAAGGAATGATGCCCCTAGCTTCTCTTGGAGCAATAATCAAAGTGCTCTTAAGTCGCATCTGTTGCAGCCTCAAGCTTCTAAAGTTCAGTATCAGCAGATCGTAGATGTATCAAGGAGCCAAGAGAATGATCAGATGGCTGCCCTGAAGGAAATGCAGTGCCAAAATGCAGAGATGATAAATCAACTCACTCAATAGAACTTGAACTTCATCTCAAAGACTGAATCCAACTTGCAGAACCAACAAGTCACTATTCAAAGCGAGCACGTTACACTGAAGAAACTGGAGAACACTGTTGGGCAGTTAAATTCACAACTGCAAGAGAGACAGAAGGGAGTGTTACCTAGTTTCACCAAGAACAACCTAAGAAAAAGTTGTCAAGTAATCACCCTCGGATCTTGCAGAGAGTTGGAAGAGCCTCAATTACCTTCTATTGTAGTAGAAGCACCTGAAAAGGAGCAAGAGAGAGTGGAGTCTAAGTAGGGGAACGAAAAGATGAAACCGTGACAGAAGAAGGAAAAGAGGTGGGCAGAAGCTGAGCTCACAATAGAAAATGTCATGAAAGCACCCTACCCTCAAAGATTTATCAAACCATTGCTTGAGCAGCAGTATAGGAAGTTTTTAGAGGTCTTCAAGATGCTGGAAATCAATATCCCATTCGCTGAAGCTCTTTAAAAGTTGCCTATCTATGCGAAGTTTATGAAAGATATCCTCACTCCCAAGAGGACAGTTGAAGATGAAGGCACTATCCCTCTCACTGCTGAATGTTCAGCAATCTTTAGTAAGCAGATCCCTCCTAAATTAGCTGATCCTGAAAGCTCTACAGTTCCTTGTTCTATTGGGGATCATATATTTGAATGAGCTCTATGTGATTTAGGGGAAAGTGTTAACTTGATGCTCTATCCTATTTCTCAAAAGTTGGTTTTGTAGAGCCTACACCTATTGGTATTACACTTCAACTTGCGGATAAATCTCTTAAGAAGCCAAGAGGGATAGTTGAAAATATTTTAGTAAAAGTTGATAAATTCTATTTCCGTGTGAACTTTGTTATTCGTAACATGGCTGAAGATTAGGGAGTTCCCATCATTCCAAGAGACCTTTCTTAAGAACTGGTGGTGCACTTATTGACATGAATAAAGGTGAGTTGAAACTAAGAATTGAAGAAGATGAAGTCTGTTGAGGATGGCTTTGGATGATTTCACTTAATCTGAGCAGTGTCATACTATTGAGATACACCAAGAGGAGATTTGTAATGAGTTAGGATGCATGGTAGATGCTTTGGAAGCTTGTCTGACCAGTGAGAGGCGAGAAATTCTACAAGAACCTTTGGTGCAGCAGTATGCTATTTGCATGAGAGAAAGCGAGACTAGGGGTCCGAGAGAGGCATCCTCGACTGCAGAGTTCTCTTGTACATCCACCAGAACTTGAATTGAAGCCTTTACCTAACCATATGAAATATGTTTTTCTGGGGAAAGGAATGGAATTACTTGTGTTGATTAGCAATGAGTTGAGTGAACTTGAAGAGGCAACTGTGGTTTCTGTTCTGAAGGAGCATAGAGGAGCAATTGAATGGACACTTGCTTATATAAAGGGGATTTCTCCAGCTATATGTATTCATAAGATTCAGATGGAGGACTATTGCAAGCCAGTAGTTGCTGCACAGGGGAGATTGAACCCCAACATGAAGAAAGAAGTTCACAAAGAGGTGCTGAAGTGGTTATATGCTGGGGTAATTTACCCCCTTTCTGATAGCAGCTGGATTTCACTTGTCCAATGTGTACCCAAGAATGGTGGAATGATAGTACAAAAGGGAGAAAGTGATGAGCTCATAGCCACAAGATCAGTTACTGGTTGGAGGGTATGCATGAATTACAGGGAGCTCAATAAAGCTACAAGGAAAGATCATTATCCTCTTCTATTCGTTGATCAGATGTTAGATAGACTTTCTGGCCATTCATATTACAATTATCTTGATGGGTACAGTGGTCATAACCAGATCATGGTTGCACCAGAAGATCAGGAGAAAACAACCTTCACTTGTCCATATGGAATATTTGCCTTCAGACGCATGCCATTTGGTTTATGCAATGCTCCTGCTACATTCCAGAGGTGCATGATGGCCATATTTTCAGACATGATTGAAGAGATAATAGAGGTATTTATGGATGACTCCAATGTCTATGGAGATAGCTTCGAGCATTGTCAATTGAATTTGAAGAAAGTTTTGCAGAGATGTGAAGATATTCAGCTTGTTCTCAATTGAGAAAAATATCATTTCATGGTAAAAGAAGGCATTGTGCTGGGCCATAAAGTGTCAAGGAAAGGTTTAGAGGTTGATAAGGCAAAGATATCCAACCTCAGTGAAATCAGTGAGAAGCTTCTTGGTTCAAGCTGGCTTTTACCGAAGGTTTATTAAGAATTTCTCTTCTTTAGCCAAACCTTTGTGTCTTATCTTGGAAAAAGAAGCTGAGTTCAAAATGACAGTGGAATGTTTGAAAGCTTTTGAAGTAGCACTTAATCTCTGCACCAGTGATACAAACACCTGATTGGAGCCTACCATTCGAAATAATGTGTGATGATTCGATTTTGTTGTCGGAGCAATACTTGGACAAAGAAAAGAGAAACTCTTCACCACTATTTTCTATGCAAGTAGGATACTCAGCACCGCAGAGCTGAATTATACAACCACAGAGAAGGAGATGTTGACAGTCATATATTCTTTCAACATGTTCAGGCCATATATCTTTGGGAGCAAGGTTATAGTGTATTCTGATCATGCTGCAATCCGTTATCTCATGAGCAAGAAAGGTTCAAAGTCAAGGCTAATTTGTTGGGTCCTTCTCTTGCAAGAGTGACATGGAAATCAAGGATATAAGGGCAGTAAAGAATGTGGTAGCTAACCACTTATCCTTGCTCGAAGGTAATAGCTCTTCTCTTATTTCATCGACACCTATTAGAGATCACTTCCCTGATGAGCAACTGTTTGCTGTGATCATCCAACAGACTCCCTGATATACTGATTTAGTAAATTACTTAGCTTCTAACATGATTCTTCCTTTTACATATCAACAGAAAAGGAAGTTCTTTGCTGACCTGAAACACTACTATTGGGAGGAGACCTATCTCTACAAGCTGTGTGCTGATAAGATGATCAAAAGATGTGTACCTGAAGAGGAAATGAATTCAATTCTACAGCATTGTCATTCTCTAGAGTGTGGATGCCATTTTATGGACAGAGAACTGCAGCCAAGGTGCTGCAGAGTGAATTCTTTTGGCCATCCTTATTCAAAGATGCTCATCAGTTTGTGCAAGCCTGTGACAGATGCCAGAGAGTGGGAAATATTTCAAAAAGGAATGAAATGTCATGGGTTGGCATGCTGAGGTATAATTGTTTGATGTCTGGGGTATTGACTTCATAGGCACTTTTGTTCCAAGCCATAGGCAACTATACATCTTGGTAGCTGTTGATTATGTCGCAAGATGGGTGGAAGCAACTTCTTATCCCACAAATGATGATGCTGTGGTAGTGAAGTTCCTGGTGCAGAATATTTTCTCGAGGTTTGGCACTGTCATATTCATTATCTCTGATGGCGGATCACATTTTTGTAACAAGTTGTTCTCTAATTTGCTAGCCAGGTATGGAGTGAAGCATAAAGTGTCCACACCTTACCATCCACAAGCTAATGTCCTTATTGAAGTATCCAATACAGAAATCAAGCTTTTTGGAGAAAACTGTCGACATCTCAAGGAAGGACTAGGCAGCGAGGTTATCTGATGCTCTATGGGCTTACAGGACAACCTTCAAGTCACCAATTAGAGCATCTCCCTATAGACTAGTCAATGGAAAAGCTTGTTACCTCCCTGTTGAGATGGAACACAATGCTTTCTGGGCTATTAAGCATCTCAATATGGATCCAGTTACTGAAGGAGAGAAGAGAATGTTGCAGCTGTCAGAGGTTGATGAGCTTCGTCATAATGCTTATGAAAGATCCAAGATTTACCAGTAAAAGACAAAGTTGTGGCATGACAAGCACATCCAAAGTAAGAGTCTTCATGTTGGTCAGCAAGTGCTGTTGTTTAATTCTAGGTTGAGGTTGTTCCCTCGGAAGCTAAAAAGCAAATGGTCAGGTCCCTATGAGAATGCCAAAGTCTACCCTTATGGAGTTGTGGATCTTAAAAATGCAGAAGGATGTGTTTTCAAAGTGAATGGCCAACGAGTAAAGCTCTATACATCCCCTCAAGATTTTGTCATAAGGAAAGAGGTCGTGCACTTCAAGTGATCCAGAAAGAAGTAGATCTAATAGACTATAAACTTAGAGTTTCTTGGGAGGCAACCCAAGTTAGGTATTTTATATTGTAGTTGGTTTTTCTTAAGCTTTCTAAATCTTTTGTGCAAGAGAATGCAATAAAGCCCGAGTTTGAATGAAGTGTGGGGTAAGACACCCCTGATCAGCAACTCCTAGCCTTGAGGGAGGTGTTCAAGTCATCCAGAAGTCTCTGAAATTCGGCATATCAACAGCTACACGCCAGGTTGTATTGCTTCATCCCTTAACTCATAAACTCTATGATTTTTGTATTCACTTGAGGACAAGTGGAGTTTAAGTGTGGGGTAGTGGTGTAGTACATTTTATCTTGTATATGCTGTTGAGTTGCTGAGCATTCATTCTGATTCATCTTGATGCACATTGGCCAAAAAAAATTTGTTCACTCACATCCTGGTTATTAATTATTTACTATGCATGCTTTCTATTTGTGGCTTGTGGATTCTTCATTGGTATTGAAAGGTGGTGGCTCCGAAGTTGAGTATTCACATTTTTTATGAGGGAAGGAATTGAAGATTATGGTGAAACAAATAGGAGGCTTTCGCGTTGAAATAAGAATTTGATACAATTATATAAAAACGACATCGTTTATACACACACAAGAATTTGAAAAAAATGAGAAAAAAAAGATCTTTAGTGGGAGCGGGCCTGGTTCGAACTTTTGTCCCCAAGGCGGGCCCCGCAATTGACCTCCTCTGGCAGTCCAGCAGTGTTATTGGAGCGTGTGTTCTACGACCAATAAACCGCGCGTCATCAAAAAACGGTCGAGATGCAAAAAGTATTGAGAGCTCTAGAATGTTGTGCAAAAAGCTACGATTACAAAATTTTTTAGTAGCTTTTTCATATGTGTGAGTCAATCTCATATAATTTATGTGTGCACGTAACAGCTCTGATGGAAGGATTAGTATTAGCTTTATCGAATTTTATTTACCAATATTAAATATTCATTTGCTCAAAAGTTGTACCTTGAATTTCATTTTATTTTTTATAAGTATTTAAGCATAATGTTCTCATGATTATTCTTTGGGGAATGCTACGTATACCAAAATTTTTGGTAACTGACATTTTCGGTGATTTCTGGTCGTCGAAAAAAATTGGTCACCATTTTTTGAATCATTGTGTCAAAATCTGTCAGGGACCGAATATAGATTCTGTTTTCGGTGACTTTGCCGCAAAAAAGAAAACTAAAACCCTATTAAGTATAGATTTTAAAAGCAACAAACCTAATTATAGCCTTAAACGTGTATTACATGCGCCAAGCGATATGGGAATTCCTGAATTGATCTATTTTTATTTATTTTTATCTATTTAATATTTTAAACTGGCCTTTAAAAATTCATTTTGGTAAGGCTACCACTTCTCTTATTCTTTTTTTATCACCATCTTTGTTAAATTGAACCATATATAGTAAGAAAAATATTGAAGTCCCGGATGATATGTCTCGATTAAAATTTTTTCATCATAAGTTATAATCCTGACCAGACATTTCTTAACTATATGAATAGTAGTCAGGACGGTAATTAGGGATCCGAAAAATTCTCTATATAGCTGGTTCAAGCAACCCCTGTGGACACACGATCAATTCAGGCTGACCCCACGTCAGCTAATATCACCAAAATCTCGGAGGACGGGCTGACTGGAACTCCAACAATCGACCCCAAGTCTGTTACATCCGTAGATGATGGATCGGTCGCCACAGAAATGCCCCGGCTCATAGCCCACAAACCATGTCGGACTGTCTGGCAACCGCACACGCATTCAGTTTGCTACAGTTACGTAAGGGCAATTTAAATTCTCTTCTAATTCGAGGTTTGACGTGCTTGCAGGTATTCAGGACGTGGAAGATAATGCGCCACAACAATATGAGATTAAGGATAAGGACCCCACCCTGCTTCACAAGGTTGCAGCTCAAGTTCCAAGCTCCTCCTCTGTCACCCATCGAGCTACCAATGCAAACAGCGCTAAGGGGAGAGGAAACGGAAGAGGTCACAACATTACTAGGCCCGAGGCTGCCATCAAGCCCAATGCCGATAACGGATCACCTCCGCCTCCAAAGAGAAAACCACAAGCACCCTTAACGCTCCTTCTCTAGCGGTTTGGACCCCTAAATTGCCTCCAAACTCCCAGCCAGCTGCCAGCTCACCGGCTATGGAGAACAATAAGACCAGAGGAGCTGCTCTTGGACCTCTTGCTTCGGCATACAACCCAACGTTCCCTTCGCATACATCGGTTTCCATCCCGCATCCTATGACTAATAATCTTATGAGTGGTAATCCTGAGCAGGTGATGCGGCCTAAGGGTTTTCATGTCGCATGGCAGGAGACTATCCTTCTTCCACATGGGCGGAAAAATGACATCGGCCCCGATCCTACATTGGTACCTCCGAACGATAGGGACATGGATGAAGGAGATATGGTTTTGGAATAGAACTTTGGGGAATCTAACATGGAGATGGTTGAAGAGGACTCTTCATCTCTCCTTCCCTCATCTGATTTACATTCCTAGTCTTTCTGTTTTATTTCTCCTCTCACTCAATCTTTTAATGTATATAGGAACACTTATTTGGAACGTGCAAGTTGTAAAGAACGCTAAAACATTTGGTACGCTTCGGCTTACATGCACAGCAAATTGATCTTATCATCTTGCTGGAACCGCGGGTTAGCGACTGCGATATCGATCTCCTTATTAATGGAATTGGACAGGGATTTAATACTTCCTTTAGGATGGAGTCGTAGAGATTCTCTGGCGGGATCTGGCTTATTTGGAAGTCAGCCATATCAGTCTAAGTTCTGGTTGCGGACTGGCAATTTGTACATGTTTTGGTTTCGACTCCACAATATACCGCCTTTCTATTAACAGCTGTCAACGGCTCGGCTACCTCCAAGGGATGGGTTAGTACCCTATACCCATATTTATCCCCTATTCTCTACCATTAAATTTAATTGCTTAGTTGGTACTTTTATTTAATTAAAATTAAGAACAACTCTAACGATTTTAGCGTGTTTACAATAGTATAGTTCGGTACTTAAATATTCACTTGTGCACTAATTCCCACTCCAAATCCTTCGAGAGTCGGCCTGGAACTTTTTTACTCTCTATACAAGTCTAGAGTTGTCTTGGTATTATAAATTTAAATTTGGTAGGATTGTGACATTCCATATAATCCACATCAAATTTTGGCGTCGTTGCTGAGGATTTGGAACGCTTTGGTGCCTTGTGTTTGCTTATTTGATTAGCTATATTATTTTGTACATATTTATTTTCCTTAATTTTAGTGACTTGCTGCTTTTATTTAATTTCCCTTACTATTGTGATTATTTGCTACTTGCAGTTTTTTTATTTATGACTTGTTGATTTTTCTTCCTTGTGTTGTTATTTTTTGAAAGGTTGTGGGAAAGATGAACTATCCAACATGGAGACCCTTAGACATGTGGTATGCTCAAGACCATCAACAAGGATTTTATCAAAATCAAGCCATTGATGATCGACAAGAACTTTTACTAGCCGCTAAAGAACAACTCCAAGCTGTTAAGACTCTCTATCGAGCCCAAGAGCATCTGATTGTGGAGCAGGCTAAGTTTACACAAGAATGTCAAGTTTTTGACGCTAACTTGTTGCGAGTTGTAGCTCAAGCGGAAAAGTTGGCCAAGGACTTGTCGGAAAGAGATCATGCCTCTCAAGTTGTTCAACCACCTAAGGAAGTAAGTGTAGAGGAGTTTAATCTACCTAGCCACACTATGGAGATGCATAAAAAATGTTGCCAAGGTTGCATAAGAAGAGGAGCTACTAATCCAAAACGTTGAGCACCGAGAATCCTTGCAAGTTTCGAGTGATTTTTATGACGCGCAAGTAGAATCGCTTGTTGCCGCCAATCGAGAGATGGAGCTTAAACTTGAAGTAATGGACAAGGAGTTGTCCACTCTACGAGAGGGTACGAAGCCAAGTCTTCCCAAGGATCCCCGAATGATTGAGGCAAGAGATAGTGCTGATGAGTCTTATTGGGATGAGCTTCCATTCTACATTCACGTTGAGCCCCAGATTGTTTATGAGGATAGTGATGGAGAAGGATGGAGAGTTGAAGGAGAGCCGGATATCTATCTCATGTCTCTTACAAGTCTGAACAAAGGAGAAGGCCCATTTGATGAGAAAGCTACGAAGTTAGTAGGGGAGAGGCTCCAACATATGCAGAGTCCTCCTATTGACACTAGCTTGGATATTGAAAAGCTTATGAGGGTTGAGCTAGTCCTCGAAGAGTTGGAAGAAGGAGCAAACTTTACTTCTGTGAGAGAAGCAAGGAAGAAACCTCATTGTGCCTCATCTCTCATGACTTTGATTGAAAAGATGAAGGATCTGGGAGATTATGAAGATTCAAGTGTGGTAGAGACCGTGTACTATCTCCCCACGAAAATGCAAGATCCGGGAAGCTTGACATTGAGCATAACTTTTGGGAGAGGGCGCATGGTGAGG
>JAOYMZ010000327.1:0-10203 GCA_025802335.1 Pinguicula primuliflora | reverse complement strand
TTTTCTCTCAACCCAGTCTCTCTTTCTTTTCTGTCTCTTTCTCAACCCTAATGGTCAAGAGATCTAATATTTATAGATAGGAATTCTAATGCAATTAGAATTCTTACAGGGACTAATAAATCAGGTCAAACTAGGATTTTTAATTACATAAAAATCCCAACAAATATACTAGTATTACAAAATTTTTGTAAGATTTTATTTTATATGCTTACAAATTTTTAATTTCTATTTTAATAATTTAAACAGTGCCCGGCCGGATTGTGAGTTTTGCACCTGGCGTCTGGTATGCATACGGTCACACATACGGATCTATTTGAGGTGGCCGGTGGGTCACCGTTTGCTGATCATGACCGGTTTTCTACAATAAAAACGAAAAGGAAAATCTGTCAATTTTTTTTCAGCTACAAGGTCGTCGTGCCTTTTGTAATTTGTCATGGCCCGGACTTCGGGAGACCGAGAGTAGATGCGGGACTTGCGAAGTCCGGGAATTGTCGCCCGGACTTACGATGAACGAGAAATTTACATCCCGTTCTTCGCATCAACGGGCATCATTAAATGGACTAATACTGTAATTAGGGATCCCGGACTTGCCAAGTCCGGAATTTAAGACAATCTCGAACTTGCCAAGTCCGGAATTTAAGACAGTCCCGGATTTGCCAAGTTCGGATTTTTTTATTATATTCAGGTCGGTCCTTTCTTCTCTTCCCGTCATTTTCTCACCGTTTTCTCTTCCCGTTTCCGTTTTTTTTCATCCCGGACTTGCCAAGTTCGGATTTTTTGATCATATTCAAGCGATCATCTCATCTCTTCCCGTCATTTTCTCGCCGTTTTCTCTTCTCGTTTCCATTTTCTTTCATCCCGGACTTGCCATGTCCGTCGCCGTCAAAGTAGTCGCCGTCGCCGCCCATCACCACCACAGCATCAATTTGGAAAGAATAGTAAGGTAATCGATCAGGGTTTCCTTTTTCCAATTAGGGTTTGAAAGTTGGTTTTTTTTATTATGAAATTGGTGTTTTAATTTTGGGTTGATGATTATGAATTTGCAATAATAGTTATGAATTATTCCAAATTGTTAGTGAATTTTTATTAATTATTAGGAATTGTTATAGATTAATTTGAATTGTCATGGAATTATTAAGAAATGTTATGAATTATTAAGAATTGTTATTCAATTGTTAAGAATTATTAAAAATTGTTATGAATTGATATGGAATATTAGAAATTTCAGTGAATTGTTATGAATTCTTTTGAATTGTTATTGATTTTTTTATGAATTATTAGTAATTGTTATGAATGATTAGGAATTGTTATTTGGATTGATATGAATTGTTATGGAATATTAGAAATTGTTGGTGAATTGTTATGAATTATTTTGAATTGTTATTGATTTTTTATGAATTATTAGTAATTGTTACGAATTATTAAGAATTGTTATTTGAATTGATATGAATTGTTATGAAATATTAGAAATTATTACTGAACGGTTACGAGTTATTTTGAATTGTTATTGATTTTTTTATGAATTATTAGTAATTGTTATGAATTATTAGAAATTGTTATTTGAATTGATATGAATTATTATGGAATATTAGAAATTATGTTACGAATTATTTTGAATTGTTATTGATTTTTTATGAATTATCAGTAATTGTTATTTAATTATTGGGAATTGTTATTTAATTGTTATGCATTATTAAGAAGTGTTATGAATTGATATGTATTGTTATGGAATATTAGAAATTGTTAGTGAATTGCTATGAATTATTGTTCTATTTTGTAGCATGAGTTGCATCAAAGTCAGAGAACAGATTTGTACAAATCGGTTTGAGAGGACGTGTTATGGGATTTGAGCACACATCGCAGCTCAAAAGTTTAAGAGCAAAAAGTTCTGATAGATAATATGATGAAAACACACCATCCGAATTTGCATATACGCAAGCTAGAGTTGCATTGTCGTGTGAAACAATACATATTTGTTGCTGGGATGTTGGGCGCTGATCTCGCCATAGATATACGGGAGAATCATCACTTTATTACGGCGCTGATTGAGATGTGGCATCCGGCCACACATACATTCTGGTGACCATTTGTGGAGTGTTCGATCACTCTCCATGATGTTTCGATGTTGTTGGGATTCTTATTGATGGTACCCCCTTCGTTCTGATGCTGCGGGGATGCACACTAGACGATGCAGGAATCTAGAGCGTATTTGGAACGATAGCATGACTTGAACTTTCCTGCAGAGGCCTTCTTTCAGTCCAGACTCAGGGTATCCTGTCTTGGGAGCCACTTGAAAGCTCATCCGATCTCTGACAAGAGCACCGAGGAGGAGGTGCAGCGTTATGCCCGAGGAGTGCTTGCACTTATAGTGTGTGGTATTTTATTACCAAATAAGTCCGATAATAAAATTTCTATGAGGTTCTTTTGCTTGTTGGAGAACTTTGAGACCATCAGGCATTACAGCTGGGGGAGTGCTGTACTGTGTCACCTCCATCATTATCTATGTAACGCTCACACCAAAGATGTCAAAATTATGGGTGTAGCAACGCGTCTCATTCAGCTATAGGGATATTTTAGATTGCCTACTATCTCCCCACACACTCTTCCCACACGGCAGGAAAGCCACGAGCTGCAAAGAAATCCACACTTCTCCGAGGTCTACGTTGTAAAATTTGTCAGGAGGATGAGGAGCGCAGACCAGGAGTGCCATGTGATTCTGACTATCCAGATGCAGTTGGATGATGTATGCGCTGATCAAGTTCATATTTTGATATTTCCATATCAAATTCAAAAGAATGATGCTCATATTTTTTTAATATTTTCTAACGATTCATATGTTACGTGTATTTCGTGTCCATTCCGTATAGTGTGTAGGAGATGTCTCAGATTAGCGCTGAAGACCGATTCTTTTAGGACTACGACGGTCTTATTTTTTTGGATGAAGTTCATTGAGTTCGTTCACGCCCGCCGTGTTCGACATCAATTTGGATATGTCCATCTGATTCTCGAGCCAGTCGATGAGATCAGAAAGATGCTGGCTCACGGGACCGGTAACCATGGTCCTCGAGCTCTCACCTCCCATATTACAATCAGATGTGGAACAATCGGCTGCACTATGCTAGTGGAGATCCACCTCTAGCGGATATGATTGGCAAATGTGACCCTACTTATACAGAATGGTTTAATCGGCATCGCCAACTATACTATAGTCCCGTATTGCCAAAATCGAAGAGGTGAGTACCATATGACCAGCACTCGTTTTTTGCCATGCTGGTTAAAGTAATTTTTTATTTCTCTTTATGAATTTGTTTATTCAATTTATTCATATAAATTTATTCTTTAATATTTACAGTTTCACCAGCTGCGAGAGATGTAAGTACACTGTGAGACAATGCATCAGTGGCGCGAGGTCCCGAATAGAAGGTCCAGTTGTGCCTGAACCAGAATATCAGTATGAGTGGACTCCACTAGGCACTCAGGGGATACAAGCTCCGAGTTCTGATTTAAGCGTTGACAGTTCACACGCCGGGATCTCAGCTGATCCGGAATCATGACAGCGTTGTATGGATGAATTCATGCAACAACATAAACAATGACATTTATTGTTTTATTAGATGTATTTATGTATTGCGCGTTTATTTTAATATTTTATTTGGGCAAAAAAATCTAAACAATATTTATTTGGGCAAAAAAAACATAATAAAAATACCAACATGTGTTCATTGATAAAAATATTTCATTAATTATAGTTTACAAATACATGTCAATAACAAATACATCAAAAGAGAGCGTCATAAAATCCGTCATCTTGCATTTCTGGAGGGGACCGCTTCTTCTACAAAAAATATTAATGTATGGTTAGATATATATTCATTTAATTTATCAAATTTAATGAAATTAATACTTACTTTGTGTTGTTTTTTTGCTTTCCTGCATCCATTTCGTTCGGCATTTTCTCATTTCCTTCTTGGGGACTTGGCCGCACCCTTTGTCGTCGAAGAAGAGAATGCATTAGCGTGAAAGGTGGCATGGGTACCTCAAACAGTGGATCATGCGGTAAGAATGACACTTCATATGTCCTTTTTAGAGTTTGGATAGTCGTTTACGAGAAGCAGAAATCCAGAGGGTTCACACTGTATTTGTGACAAACCTACATGTATTTGATTGATTAAACTTAATATTTAATAAAATATCACGTTTAGTTATAAGGAAAATAACCTATATCCGTGTGAGCAGATGATGCCAAACCGCGATCACTTTCCACAAGAATACATACGATCAGCGAGTATGACACGTTGTGTTTCTTCTATTTTTTTTGTTATCACTTGTGCTACATACCTCTCAAGCGTACATATAGGCTCAAAATTATTTGCAATATGGCTTGGAGCGCGCTTAGTCGCATTCTCGTAGAAGTGTCTTGTCTTATCGCTCCATGCATCAAAATTTGAGAACATCCTCACACAATCACCCATTCGTGCTCTGAAATATTTAATGCAGTTCTCTTGCGTCTGTCGCACTATTGACGTGATCGGAAGACGACATGCACCCTTAAGCACTCCATTAAAGCACTCGACCTGATTCGTTGTCATTATACCAAAACGAGCTCCATCAACGGAGAACACAGTCCACTTAGCTACATCAATGTCTACCAAGTTCTGGTGTGCAGCAGGGTTACAAGCAAATATCTGATCCATTTGGTCATGAAACTTTATTTTGCTCGTCGTCGAACCCGCTTTCCAAGCCATTTCCTTCACCACCTTATATTTGTAATGCGCATTCACATTCGAACAAATATACCGTAGGCAAAATGTGTCCACACCAATCTGGCCATTAAATGCTGGCAATTGGCTAGTTGTATTTAGACAGCCTTTTCCTCCGTCAGAAATTATACAACGAGATCTGTCTTTGGTCACGTGTAGTGCTAATCTCTCTAAAAACCAATATCATGCAACATCGCTCTCTTCGTTGACTAATGCAAATGCGAGGCGCAAAATATGTCCACTAACATCTTGTGTTACTGCAACGAGTAACTTTTGCTTGAAAGGACAATAGAGATGCGTACCGTCGATAGAAATGACCGGACCGGCCTACAATGTTGGTAACCAGCAATGCATGGCCCAAATGCCCAAAAAACATAAATGAGCTCTCTTTCAGTAGGAATATCTGTTTCCCTTAGAGCCCAGTCGACAACGTTTGTAGGGTTCCAGTACTGTAGTGTTGTTAGGTATGTGGGCAAACTTCTGACGCCAGACGTCCATGTTCCGTGCACCATCTCAGTTGCCCGCTGTAGGGCAAACAAAGTTTTTGAATACTTGACTTCAAAACCGTACCTAAATTATATCATCAGTTGCACATGTTTTTCGAAATGGCTAAAATATCAAGCTCAATAGTATTAAAATATAATAAACTACTAGTATGTTAATGAATAATAAATATAACAACTGAGTACCTGGATCATTGGTTATTAACTCAATCAATTCTCGGGGGACCATGCTCTTCGTCAGATTATGATGATACTCGCTAACCGTACTTGCTTTGCACGTGTGGGAGTAGTCCATTTTGATGATTTTCCACTTACATCCATTTAGTCTGAAACGTGCACAGAGATTCCACATGCAAGAGGTCTTCTCGAAGTATTTGCACCGCAGTAGCGACCTCTTTGTATCACTTATGTACACAACATTCTCTTTTTGCGTGTACAACATGATATTGCTCTACGGTCCGTTGTAAATGTATTTTAATAATTGGCCGACTTCTAGCAAACCAATATCGCCGTCGAAACAACTTGTGCTCATAGAAGGGGAAATATTCATAGAATCCCCGAGTTGAAGATATGCATCATGATGCCACTCGGCAGGTCCATCATCTAATGGTGCAGGGTACATCTGATCGACCCGAGGTCTTGGAAAAATCGTACGGATCAGACGCATATCCTCACATTCATCATCACTATCAGGTTCAGAATCAAGAATCTCACCTCTTACAAGCCCCGTCGAATCAGTTTACGGATTTGTAAAAATCTCGATGGCTTCAGGTGGTGGCATGGTGGATCAGGTATTACATGGTGGTTCCCACCCTCCATCTATATTCATTTGGTGTTGATCATCGTTCGGATGGGTGGACAATTCAAATTCCATTGGCCAGACGAATCGCTACCAACATAGAATCCAAAACTGTAGTAGTTACTCATTGTTGAATATTTGTTGTGTTGGTAGTAGGAATATAAAAGTTGAGGGTGAGTGTATAATATAGATCCTGGATTTGGGAAGTCCGGGAATCTTTACTATCCCGGACTTCCCAAATTCGGGATATGTCTTCTCGCCAAATCTTCTCGGAGTTCTGAACAACGAGATTTTTTCCCACCAAAGTATTCAAATCCAGGACTTTCGAAGTTCAGGAAACGTTAAGCACGTAGATTAGTCATGCTAATGATGCCCATGTTTTTGGAAGAACATGATTTAAAATTCCCGTTCTTCGCAAGTCCAGGTGCTAATTTCCGATCTTGTCAAGTCTGGGCCCTGTTCTCGGACTTCAAGTCCGGGTCGTGGAAAATTAAAAAAAAAACGCGACGACTTTATAGCAAAAAAAATTGACCAACCAAAATACCTCCTTATAGACAATTTTGGGTGTACAACTTGTGTGCAATTTGTGTACGCCACTATCTATTTTTAAAATTAGTTGTACCATTGTAAAGTTTATACATAGGAGATGAAAATCTCATGTTCTGGCACAGTCACGACAATCAATTTATAAATTCCGAGTGAAGAAGTTGTCGGAATCGTGCTTTATGATATCCCAGCACATTGAGAAAAAAGAATTCAGAGAAACCATCACGATGAGGAGCACTTTCCTTATCCTTTGAATCCATAGTGACATTGATTTTCTCCATATCCGGCCAATGACATAGCACTTCATTCATATCATCATCTATTAATATGGGGATGAGCAGAAGCAGATCATCATCCAAAACAATCTATGATGCTGAATGAGCTGCGAAAAATGAGATGTAAGACAATCACCAATTTCAGAATCTTCAGATAACCAAATACCATTTGCATCTTGAAGTTGTGAGAATAAATTTTTTGTCTAGCTTGTTGCAGCATTTTATGACAGAAAGTGTGTTATGATCACCATCCTTCAATCATTTTATCCTAAACTTTTGCTTCCATAAATTTCATCTGCATGTTGATACTGCTTCAACAATGCTCACAACTGATGTACAGCCGCACGATCAACTGAGTTTCAAGATAAATCATAAGAAGTTTGTGTTGGGATTTTTGGGCTCATGCCCAGTCCAAGTCGAAGCCGATGTCACTTTAAGCCTTTAAGGCCCAAAAGGGAGTATTACTATTTCACTTATTTTTTACATCACACGCACTCTCACGTCCCGAAAATATATAGGCCGAATGATGATTATCAGAGCTAAATGTTTTGGGCTGAGATATTGAAATTGAGCTCAAAACTGATTATTCTATTATTTGCCTACTTTGGGCCTTAAAAGCCCACAAGCCCGTCAATGTGAAGTTGTTGCTGGAAGCTTGTGGACCGAGTATATTATCACTCTTGTGAAACCCTAATCCACACTTTTCACTTTTGCCTATGGTCAGTTATCTCTCTTGGCAAACTCTCTCAGCCAGTTAACTCTTCTCGGCCGACTACTCTGTATCTCTCTTGAAATTTGACTCTTATATTTCACTCTTCACTCTCGAAAATCGACAGAAGCTCTAGTGATAGCTTTGTCCTCTGCTTCTCGGCAATTTTCTAGTGATGGCATGGTGTTTTCGACAAAAGTCCGGCGTGTCCCCCGATTTTCCAGCTCTGTTCTGACGGCCTCGTCGAAGATCTACATACTACACACGAATCTGGGCTCTAGTTCCAGATTCGAGATTTATACATCTGCATTTATTCCTTTTTGTTCTGTTTTTGAAGAAGTGAACCGTTTTCTTGTTGTTATTGACAGATCCGATAAGATCAATAACCTATAGTTTGTAATTGCAATATCTTGTCTTCCAATTTCTGAATATTTTGTGTAATATCGCTGTAAACCTCATTATTATATTCAATGCATCTCCCTACAAAATAGGCCATCCAAAGAATGAGGGTTTTACAAAATACCCAACGGGTTAGGATATACCTAAAACCTACATGAACTCGAACTCAATACACATTGTGTAATTTTTCGGGTTCAGGTATTAAAAACCGTACTCAAAATTTGTTGGGTACGGATACGAGTACGGGTTTTGTAATAAATAAATAAATCAGATATTACCACATACCCGATACTCGAACTCGATACCCATTGGGTTCGGATATCGGGTACCCAACCTTGGATTCTAGTATCATTTTTTATATACAATTTTTTGGTTCGGGTATTAACGATACCCAAATTCAAAATCCGATTGTACACCACTACCAGAAATTCTGCACCACTAATAAAAAGAGGCATGTGAAATCCAACATTTGTGAAATTGAAACCTGGATGACCTCGAAGCTTGAACTTCGCCAATCTCGAGCTATAAGGGTGAATGATCCGAATGTAGACGATGCAAGTAGCGAACTTTACATTTCGACTCTGAAGCAATTCAACTACTTGATGATAAAATTATGTCAAATCGTTCCAGAATCCCAGTTGTTCCTGATCTATTGTTGCTCCAGTACACACATTAATAGCATCCAAAAAAATCTCAGAACCTTAATAGGAGTGGGATCCCATTATAGAGCACCAGTTTTTAGCACAACAGCATCACATCACCCCCCATTAATGGGTAAGCACACACACACACATATGTTGGAGTGTGTATATGTGTGACTCATTACCCATTAATGGGGGTTGTGTTATGGTGGTATGCTATAGAGATGGTGCTCTATAGCATTACCGATAAGAGTGCCACTTTAACTTATCGTCTGGCAGTGCCACAATGTTGAAATCTCCTCCAAAAAAAGAGGTGTATTGATCATATGATATATACCATTTGATAGGAAGTTTATGTGTTCTCGCACATTTGGCCTAAACACCACCAATATGATATATACCATTTGTGTCTTTATGAAAAACCTTCATCATAAGAAGTCGTGTGGAGTCAATGACGATCGAGCAATCCCACAAATCTTTCCATAAGAACCAAATGGAGCTGGACAAGTTCGAAATTCCATCTGAAACTTCAACTTTTAAATCAAATCAAATAGATGATGAGCATTCTGCATTGGTTCCAGCAAAAATGAGACTAGAAATTTTAGTAACTTAAGAAGCTCTTTCAATCGAGTAATTGATGGAGAATGAGCAACCTCTAGGATGTTCCAAATCAAGAATTGTTCTCTTGTTCGTTGTTCTGACATCTGATGTAAAGAGAGATTTTGGGAAAATTATCCTTGTTTTTCATTACTTTCATTTAAATGTATTTATAATACAAAGACTTTCTTGTTCACTATTCCACAATCCCTATAAATGTATAGGCCTCTCTATGCTCAACTAGATTGCTAGGCTAATTAGCATCTGTACAGGGCTCTATCCTCAAATGTCCATTCTCTGATAAAGTATCTCAGTATCAGTGGATCCTGTAAGATATCTCAAAATCCTGAGTGTTGCATCTATGTTATCTCTCTGGGTATTTTGCATGAACTGACTTACCACCCCTACAGTATATGCCATATCAAAGCGAGTATGTGATTGATAAATATGCTCCTTCTATAATTCTAAGGTCATGGTTCATCACCATAGGTGTGTCTGCTCGCTTGCTCTCAAGTAAACCAGTCTCTGCTAGTAAATCCATAATATAGTTCATTTGAGAGATATAGATACCTTGCTTTGATCAGGATACTTCAATTCCATAGAAATACTTCAGCATTCCTAAATCTTTAATCTCAAATTCCGTGAACAGATTCCTCTGGAGTGTTTTGATCTCCTCTGTATCATTCTCTGTGGTCACCATATCATCAACATAAATAATCAAACAGGTAATACATTGGCTCCGATGTTTCAGAAACAAAGTATGGTCTGAGTTGCTCTGAAGATATCATATTTCTAGTGAAGCGCTCGAACCAAGCCCTGGGAGATTATTTCAATCCATATAATTCCTTCTTCAATCTGTATACTTCTCCATATCGAAAATCCTCAGAGAAACCAGGAGGACCTTCCATATACACTTCTTCGCTCAGATCTCAATGTAAAAGGGCATTTTTCACATCACATTGATGCAAGTGCCA
>JAOYMZ010000326.1:0-10204 GCA_025802335.1 Pinguicula primuliflora | reverse complement strand
ACACAAGTAAAAGTATGATTTCAAGCAAATATTATCATTTAAATGAGAACAAAAATGCATATGAATTTGACTCATCACTTTCCAAAGCTTTTGTTGATTTTCATGTTTGGCACAAGAGATTAGGACATGCTTCTTCTGATGTATTGAGACATCTTTCCTTTGTTCATTTCAATAAATGCGAGCCTATTTTGTCTAAACCTTGTGATACATGTCATTATTCAAAGCAAAATAGATTGCCTTTTCCTGTCAGCACCAGTTCTTCTGCACAGATTTTCGATCTGATACACATCGACTTGTGGGGTCTGTATAAGCCCCCTTCACTAATAGGTGCACATTATTTCCTCACCATTGTAGACGATTGTAGTAGGGGATTGTGGGTATATCTAATGCCACACAAAACTCATGTATCTGCAAAACCCAACATAAAGCCATCATCAAGGTTATTCATTCTCATAATGGAACAGAATTTTTAAATCATACTTGTACAACCTTGTTCAAAGATCATGGGATCATACATCAAACTACCTGTCCATATTCACCACAATCAAATGGGGTAGTTGAGAGGCGCCATAAACAATTACTTGAGATAGCTAGAGGGCTTCTGTTTGAGGCATCTTTGTCAACTAAATTCTGGGGGGAAGCACTACTAACTGCAGCCTATATTGTCAATCGATTGCCTTCTAGTGTTCTGGGTTGGAAGACACCCAGTGAAGTTCTGTTTGGAAAACCACCTTCTTATGAGCACCTAAGAGTGTTTGGATCCCTCTGTTTTGCTCCCATTACACACCCCCACATAGACAAATTTGCAGCTCGTTCCATAAAAGGGATTTTTCTTGGATATAGTTCATCTCAGAAAGCTTATAAAGTGTACAATCTGATTACTCATCAGGTCTTCTCTTCTAGGGATTTGATATTCTATGAACATATTTTCCCATTCTCCTCATTATCAGTTTCACCCACCAAACCTCGCTCTGCACTAGTTTGTGTATTTTCAAATACTATTGAGTCTCCTTTTTATCCTGAGCCTTCCACAGTTGCTCCTAACTCTGCTCATCTAAATTCAGAAGGAATAGATTTTTCCATATCACTGTCAGATTCTGTAGAGGACCCTACACCAGATCTCATAACAGATTCTCATACTGATCTGCCCAATGATTCAACCATAATCTTATATCCTGAAGTCATAGCTGATCCACCACCTCTCAGAAAGAGTACTCGAATTAGCAATCCATCTACTAGGCTCACTGATTTCGTGTGTGATTATATACCACAGACAGTTCATACTCATCCAGAAACTGCAAATCTTACTCTGACCACCAGCATCACTTACCCTCGTACTTTTCCATTCTTAGTCTCCAAACATCTGACTCCCACAGCAGTTTCCTTTCTTTCTACCCTTCACCAAGAACATGAACCGTCAACTTATCATAAAGCCAAACACTTCCCACACTGGGTTGAGGCAATGCATCATGAGTTAGCAGCTTTAGAGAAGAATCAAACCTTGATTTTGACTGCATTACCTTCTGGTGCCAGAAAGATTGGATGTAAATGGGTATATAAAGTTAAGTTGAACCCAGATGGTAGTGTAGCTCGCTACAAAGCGAGGTTGGTTGCGAAGGGCTATGATCAAATTGAAGGAATAGATTTCTTTGACAGCTTTAGTCCAGTAGCCAAGGTTTCAACTGTACGAATCTTCTTGGCAGTAGCAAGTGCAAGGTCATGGTCTTTATTCCAACTAGATGTCAATAATGCGTTTCTGCATGGACATCTTGATGAAGATGTGTATATGAATTTGCCCTTTGGTTACACGACTGCTCACCTTGATTAGGTTTGCAAATTACAACGCTCTATATATGGCTTGAAACAAGCTTCTCGTCAATGGAATAAGGAAATCACTGCTTATCTCCTGACTCTTTATTTCGTACAATCTGCTGCTGACCATTGTCTATTCACATGACACTCTTGATCTACCTTTGTTGCTCTACTGTTATATGTAGATGATATTCTTTTGACTGGCAATGACATAGCTGCACTTACAGTCCTTCGTGATAAACTGGATGTCATGTTTTCCATCAAAGATTTGGGCCATGACAAGTATTACCTGGGGCTTGAACTGTTGTGTGCACCGAATGGCTATATGTTAATCAAAGAAAATATGCCCTCGACATTATCACTGATGCGGTCCTGCTTGATGCTAAGATTACTACAGCACCATTACCACCAGGCCTCAAACTTATTGGTGAAGAAGGTGATTTATTATTGGATGCAGAAACTTATCGCCGACTGGTTGGATGCCTGTTATTTCTGGGTTTCACTCGACCAGATATTGCTTATGCAGTTCAGCAAGTCAGCTAGTTCATGCAGTATCCACGGACTTCACACTGGGATGCTGCAGTTCACATCATCCGCTATCTTAAAGGCTGTCCTTCCTGGGGATTGTTTTATCCAGCAAGTTCATCTTTTTGTCTCACTGCATATTCCGATGCTGACTGGGGGACTTGTCCAGATACACGGCGTTCTTTGACTGGATATTGTGTCTTCCTTGATACTGCACCCATTGCTTGGAAATGTAAGAAGCAGACCACGGTTTCATGCTCCTCCGCTGAATCTGAGTATCGCAGTTTGGCAGCCACGGTCTGTGAGCTCCTTTGGGTGAGCTATATATTGAGAGATCTTGAGCATGCTCCTTCACTGCCTATACCACTCTTTTGTGACAATAATGCAGCACTACATATCACCAGGACTCCAGTATTCCATGAGCGAACTAAGCATTTGGATATTGACTGTCATATTGTCCGTGACCAGTTCAAGCTTGGCTTCTTAGAGCCTCTCCATATCTCCAGCTCTGATCAAGTGGCTGATCTGTTTACCAAGTCCTTAGCCTTGGGACCGTTTGCTCATCTTAACGTCAAGCTGGATCTCTGGGATCCCTACCAAGTTCCAGCTTTAGGGGGGATGTAGAAATACTAGTTTTGCATCCTTAATTATACAGCTCAGCATTACTCCATTCCGTTGACTTAGTCCTAAATCCGTGCCAATTGTTTTTGATCTATTTTCATCCGTTAGATCATTGTTAGTTGGATTAAGCTTGTTGTATAAATAGCTCATCTCTACGGTTATTGGAGTTTGGACGAGTTGTAACTGAGAGTATGATCTCTCTGTATTGTGTGGATTCTCAATGAAAAGCATCCATTCTATTTACTCTGTTCTTGAGTTTACACGGATGATTTACTGCTAGATTGCAGAATTCTACATATATACTTATATAATATTGGGCCAAAATGAGTTAGTTGAGCACAATTGAATGTGAATAGAGAGAGGTATTGCCCCCAACTTCCCACTCCCACTGCCTTTTTGCATTTTTTTTAATCATAGTATTGAACATGAAAGACGATGGGGTATGTAGATGAAGCGTCACAGCACAACCACAAGTTTTGTACATACCATTTTGTTATTGAAAGGTGTGTATCAACGTGGACTCCTGATTGTCTCTCGATGCCAATAACGTGGAAAGTAGACATATCTTGCCGCTTTCAAATAGTTAATAGCAACAGTATGTACCAGTGGCGGTGGCGCGTGGAAATGGCTAGTGGGTGGCACGAGAAAATTGTCGTTCTTGACTTACCGCAACTTGCTGCAATCTATATACACACAAATGGAACAAAAGCAAATCGTCACGAAAGGTGGCTGATCGGAAGGCAGTTATATCTTGGGATTTATACTTACAAAAAAAATATCTTGGGATTTATGAAGCAATAGTGTTAAGAAAGAATGATGCTGATTATTTTGGCTTATGGTTAGTCATGTGTTTATGCTAGTTAAGTATGTTTAAAATTTATGCTTTGAAATGTGTGAAAGGTACCTGTAGCTGCCTTTCTCTGTATAAACTTTTGAAAGTCTCAATGAGAAAAATCAGTTCCGTCCATATCCACTTTTCCAATATCTTCGAAAAAAGAAAAAACTTCCTCTTTGACAAGAATAGAAGCTCTGTTCTGATATAGAGTAGAATTGAGTTTTTGTTCACAATCTCATAACCAAATACATATCCTATAACCATATCCTCTCTAAATTAAGCCCTCATATCTTCTATCAGTGGTATCAGAGCTTATGGCGACCCAACCTCCGACTACTCAAACTCTCTATGGAACAGCTGCATCGTTCTTTATTGGAGAAGGATATCAGGTGTGGGCTGTCAAGATGAGAGCGTATTTGAAGGGACAGTTGTTGTAGTCGAGCCAATTCAGCCGGATGCAAATAATGTGAATCAGGTAAAATTGTATGAGGAAAAAATGTCTAGACGATATAGAGCCACGAGTGTGTCGCATCAGTCTATGGCTGAGTCTGTGTTTGGATGGATTATGGATTGTAACACAGCAAAGGAAATCTGGGAAGAATTGGAGCACATTTTTCAGGGAAATGCTAGGACTAAGCAATTGAAATTGTTCATGGCATATATGCTAGAATCTGAAAAGCTGAAAGATAATATTGGCAGATTATTGAAGATTGTCAATCAAATTCGGCTCTTGGGAGAAAAGGTAGAAGAAAAAAGAATTGTGGAGAAAATTATGGTTACGTTACCGGCCAAATTTGAGGCTAAGATTTCCTCCCTTGAAGATGTATATGATGTTGCAGAAATGACAATTGCGGACTTGGTGAGTGCCTTAGAAGCAGCTGAGCAAAGAATGACATTTAGAGAGGTTACCAGGACTGGAGCAAAAGCATTGTTAGCTCACAAGTTTTCTGGTAAATTCGAAGGCAAAATGGAAAAAGCAGAAGCTAAACTCGAAGGCAAAAAGAAGAAAACTTGGAAAAAGAAGGACTTGTCTAAAAAGGATCAACCTTCTTCTTCTTGATGGCTAGGATAGGTGGAAAATTTCCACCTTGTTCATATTGCAAGAAGACTAATCATTCAGAGAGCTTTTGTTTTTTTAGACCTGATGCTGTGTGTAAGAGATGCAAACAAACTGGTCACACGGATAAGGTTTGTCCAGAAAATAAAGGGAAGCCACAAGGACAACAAGCACAAGCATCTGAAGTGATGGATTTATCGGATGATCATGTTTTTGTGACTTTAGTTGAATCTACCGGGGCTGTGTAAGGTAATGGCTCTCTGAAATGGTTATTAGATATAGGTTGCACTCATCATATGACCTCTGAAATTGATTGTTTCAGTACTTTATCAAAGTCTAATGGTTATATGGTAAAAATTGGAAATGGCTCTCGAATGAAAGTAGAGGATGAAAATAAAATTGAGGTAAACACTTTAGCAGGAATTAAGAGAATCAAGGATGTGTTTTATGTGCCTGAAGTGGTGCAGAATTTGCTAAGTGTGAGTCAGCTTCTCGAAAACAAATACCAGTTTATTTTGAAAGATGCTAAATGCGATGTTTATGATCCTTTGGGTGAGTTGTTATTCTCTATACCGATGGTGAATAGAAGTTTTATGCTTGATCTGACGAAGTTGAAGGCTCAGGCTTTTATAAACCATGAAGTTGTTTCTGATGTCTGGCACAGAAGGTTTGGTCATCCAAATCTGGAAGCTTTGAGGTTTATGAACAAGAAGATTTTGGTAGATAATCTACCTCCTATTGATTCTGGTACTGAAGTTTGCAGTGTATGCCACCAAGGGAAAGGTCATCAGTTACCATTTCCTATAAATACACCATTATCTACTACTCAAAAACTTGAGCTGGTACATTCTGATATCTGCGGACCGATGACAGTGGATTCACTAGGAGGAATGAGATACTTCTTAATATTTATTGATGATTATACACGTTATTGTTGGCGTTACTTCTTGAAGCAGAAGTCTGAATTATTCGCCTACTTTCAAGACTTCAAAGCTAAAGCTGAAAAACAAAGTTCATGCCAGCTGAAGGTTCTAAGAACAGATAATGGCACAGAATATTTATCTGGTCAGTTTCAAACATTCTTGAAGCAACATGGTGTGGTTCATCAACTCACGGTTCCATATACTCCGCAGCAAAATGGAGTCAGTGAACGGAAGAATCGAACTCTTATGAATATGGCTAGATGTTTGATGATTGAAAAAGAATTGCCAAAGGAGTTTGGGGTTGAAGCCATTAACTGTGCAGTCTATTTACAAAATAGACTACCAAGCAATCTGTTGAAAGACAAAACTCCTTTTGAAGCCTGGATGAATAGAAAACCTTTTGTAGAGCATCTAAAAGTTTTTGGAAGCATCTGGTATGCTTTGATACCTGAGCGAAAAGAGATAAACTGGATAGTCGAACTGAGACTGAAATTCTGGTGGGTTACAGTTTGGTGACCAAGGGTTATAGAATTTATAATCTTGTTAATAGACAAATTTCAGTGCAGAGAAGTGTTATGATAGATGAAAATGCAAAGTGGGATTGGAAGAAGATGCAGGTTCAGAAGTAGAATAAATTGATAGAGAAATCAGACAATGGAAGACAAGTCTTTCCTGAGTCAGATGAAATTTCTATAAGGGGTTATAGATCCTTGGAGGATATATATAATAGATGCAATTTGGCAGAAGCTGAAGCTGCTGATGTCAAGACTGCTTTAAATGATCTAAAATGGAAGCAAGCAATGCAGGAGGAGTTTGCAATGATAGAAAAATATGGGACTTGGATTTTGGTTGATAAGTCGAAAGATAAGAATATTATTGGTTTGAAATGGATTTTCAAAACCAAGTTGAATGCAGATGGCTCTATCAACAAATATAAAGCTTGACTGGTAGTAAGAGGGTTTGATCAAGAACCTGGAGTAGATTATGCAGAAACGTTTGTTCCTGTAGCAAGAGTGGATACCATCAAACTGCTCCATCTCTTGCTTCTCAGAAAAAATTGGTCTGTTATGCATTTGGATGTGAAATCTGCCTTCTTAAATAGAGAATTGAATGAACAAGTATATGTTTCTCAACCTCCGAGATTTGAAAATACACTTGATTCTGAGAAAGTTTATTTACTAAAGAAGACATTATATGGTTCACATCAAGCTCCAAGAGCTTTGAATCATAAGTTGGACAAGATGCTAACTGAATTTGGTTTTCACCGTAGCCAAAATGAGGCGACATTGTATTTAAAGTTTACTCAGATTGGTTGTGTTATCTTGTCAATATATGTTGATGATATCATGATAACCGGAAGTGATGTTTCTAGTATACTGATATGAAAAAATTACTGCAACACAGATTTGAGATCACTGGTCTTGGGAAGCTTCATTACTTTCTTGGGTTACAGGTGACTCAAACTGATGCGGGTATACATGTGTCTCAAGAAAAGTTTGCCATGGAGCTATTAAAACGGTTTGAAATGCTTCACTGTAAGCAGGTTAGTGCACCTATAGCTCATGGTATTTCGTTATATAAAGATGATAAAGCAGAGCTTTGTGATGTCTTAAAATATCGCAGTTAGGTTGGTTCACTGTTATATCTGTGTCCAACAAGATCTGATATTATGTTTGCTACAAACTTGCTGTCAAGATTCATGTCTGCTCCTACTAAAACACACTTTATTGCAGCAAAACGGGTATTGAGATACATAAAAGGATCAGTTGGATCAGGCATTATGTTTAACCGAAATGTGCCTATTTATTTAAATGGCTATGTAGATAGTGATTTTGCAGGATCTCAAAATGATATGAAGAGTACATCAGGATATTGTTTCTCTATGGGATCAGCTATGTTCTATTGGAATGCTCATAAACAGCAGACAGTGGCACAATCTACTGCAGAAGCCGAATATGTAGCTGCAGCTTCAGCCATGAACCAGGAGCTCTGGTTAAGGAAGATACTGAATGAACTAAAGCTGTTATCTCTAGAGCCAACATCTATCTTCTGTGAAAGTAAATCTGCATTCGCAATAGTGAAGAATCCAGTATTTCATAATTGGACGAAGCATATCAAGATAAAATACCATGCCATAAGAGAAGCTGAACAAGAACGACAGATTACTTTGCTGCATTGTAGTTCAGCTGATCAGATAGCTGATATCTTCACTAAACCACTGCAAAAGGAGAGACATGAGCTGGACTGATGAATGTGATCAACATCAAGGAGGAGCGTTAAGAAAGAATGATGTTGATTATTTTGGCTTATGGTTAGTCATGTGTTTATGCTAGTTAAGTATGTTTAAAATGTTTGCTTTGAAATGTGTGAAAGGTAACTGTAGCCGCCTTTCTCTGTATAAACTTTTGAAAGTCTCAATGAGAAAAATTAGTTCCATCCATATCATCTTTTCCAGTATCTTCGAAAAAGAAAAAACTTCCTCTTTGACAAGAACAGAAGCTCTGTTCTGATACAAGAGTAGAATTGAGTTTTTGTTCACAATCTCATAACCGAATACATATCCTATAAACATATCCTCTCTAAATTATGCCCTCATATCTTCTATCAAATAGTGTGACGATCCATAATATAGGAAAAAAAAAGAATTTGTAGCATAGTGTTAGACCGAATTTTATAATATATCACTGCACTTCTTAAATTTGGTAGAATCTCTCGGACTTCCAAAAATTTGGAGATTAAAATTCCACATCTTGGTAAGGCAGATGTCATTAATGGCATTGATTGCGCTAGTTAGATTGTAACGCCCTCCCAAAGAGCGTGATTTATACAACTTGCTTTTTGGAAGGTCGGTACCTTTCTTTTTATACTTCTTCTCCCTTTCTTCTTTTCCATTCATTTGTGCACACTAATTCTAATACTAAGGAAGACGTCTCGGCTCATTTTGATCTAAATATGGATCCAGGTATCTTCTGAGTTCTGGAAAATAGGGAGATTCCAATTGGTTTCCACCACTTCTTTCAAGCTTGGTTGCTGCAGTCAAGCATCATATACCATAAATGGTTTTGGTCCTCAATTTTTAACCCCCTGAGATACTAACAACGATCAGTCATTAGACAACTCTCGCAATAGTGTGTTTTGAGTTGAATTTGGCCATTGCTGTAACCATTCTTCACTTAGAAGAATTCTGTCAATTCTGCTCGCTCCTAGACCATCTGGTTTAAATCAGGTATAATCAGCTCTTACCAACGAAATATCCGCCATTTCAGCATCAAGGATAAAATTAGAGAAAGCTATGGCTTCATATTGGCAAAAAACTGAGACACCAACTCGTTCAGTTGACGATCTAATAGAATTAAAGTCTCCCATAATTCGAATCTTTTCCCCTGGGTTTTGCATCCTATAATTGATAACCTATTGCCATATTATACGTTTTTGGACAGCATAGCATGATGAATAAACACAAATGATGAAACTGCATCCAATATTGTGGAACTGTTAGCTATAATGGACTCAACTAAAGACAAATTTTAATCCTAAATTGTGTATCGATCTTTGTTTTTTAGCAATGCATTCTTCATTAATATTAAAATTCAGGTCAAATAATATATATTTACGCAGGTTTCAAACCTAAAACAAAAATTATTCCTTCTAAGACAAATACTATGTCATCAATATGCTTTGGCCCTCTTTCTCACTCTGAAAATTGGTAGCTCCCATATATACTTTTGGTTGTGAAGACGTTCCAAAAGGATGATATTGATTCGAGTGAATGCTTCATCAATCCCTACTAATCTTTCATTAAATGCAGCTTTATTTCTCATATACCATATTTTCCATAACATCACATTCCCATGTATCAATCTTTGTGTTCCTTATCACCTCATCAAATGCCTGCCAACCTTTGGTAGTTGGAAGAGAATGAATTAATGGTATTAGAGGACGACTTTAATTAACCCAAAAAGAATGATGCTAATCGAAAAAAATACATATTTTAATTTATGCAGTCCTACGCTAAAGAGTGGCATAATGTCCTGCAAAACTCATAAATCCTACGACTAAAACCCACGTCTTTGACACTGCTCCTGTGTCCCACATGGTGGGTTCCACCCATCGGATGGTAGAATTTATTTCCGCATGGGTTTTAAATGGAACCTCTACTAAATTTTATGTGGGACGCTTCGATGGAGATGATTACCATGAGAGAGACCAAGCTAGACTGTGGGCAGATTAGAGATCGGTAAATTTTTGTCTGTGCTCCTAATTTTCGATTTTATTGCTAAAATGTTCTGCCGCGCGGGTTGGAACCGCGCGGCAGGGCTTCGCGCGGATGCAAGCCGCGCGGACGTTAATCCGCGCGGCAGGGCTTCGCGCGGATGCATTAAAGCTTTTCAAGGTTCAGGTATTTTTAGTATATAGTTAAATTTTTTAATT